>CM021100.1:192675234-192686867 GCA_007115665.2 Sequoiadendron giganteum | reverse complement strand
TGTTTTGTGTAGATCTAACTGATGATGATTTCCTCGGGATTCTCCACCACCTATAGATCTCGTGTTAGGGTTCCAGATATCTTCTCCACTATCATGCAGTTGTATTGAGCTACACAATATTAAATTTTGGTGCAGAGAATTTTCCTTCATTCTCTCTTTGTCAAACCCTAGGATTGGATATGCAGTTAATGCATCCTTTTGTTTTATCTAATCTGATCTCAATCCTTTCTTCTATAGCCATTTGTGCAGCCGCTCTATGAATCAAATCATATTACATATGTCATTGAAGCAGGTAGATCATTTAATTCTTGTATCCATATCAGTTTGCAAGCAAAAACCCTGTTTACAATGAGTTAGTTGTTTGACTTCTTCATGTTCAAATCTGAGCCATTGACGAACTACCTTCATGCACCATCCTACATCCTCCATTCATTGGTGCAACTTTAAAATATGATTGTCAGATAAACGGTCCTTAAATGTCCTATGTTGATCTTATCCTTCATAACCATCACACATCATGGTATTACTTATGACTTTTCTTACATTTCCATGATGTGAATATATTCAACGATTACTATTCGATCACACACCTTTTAATCTTGCACTATAGATTTATTTCCTTGAGAACCAAAGCCATCACATATCACTAATTTTCTACGAGCACAACCATTCATTATGTGATGTGCTAAGACACACTGATCACCATTGGATTAGCCACTAGTCAATCTACATAGTCCTTCACTATCTCGTTAACACTGGCAATGGGCCCACTAAATCTCTTTAGGATGGCAGGCTAATGCCATGTGTCCTCCTCTGATGTTATACTCCACTAACAATCAAAACTCGCCACTCATCGTTGAAAAATTTGTATCTCAGGGATATGTAAGCACGATGCACTAACAACCAGTGATGCAATAACCTTCAAACACCTATCCCTGTTGACATCACTTTCCACTAACATCACCCATCACCCAATTCTCCAAAAAATTTACTTCACAACAATGATGTTAAGTCATGATATCACATGTTGTTGGACCCACCAAGGTTCTGTTCACCATCATTGTGCATCATCGAATCAAGCCTTATTTAGTCACAATCGTTCCCCACTTCCATGTGAGGCTTAGTCGGGTCCCACCATAAACATAACAAGTTGGCAGGCACCGTCCGATCAACTTGATCATGACCATTGAACCATCTCCATCACACATCACTAAACTACAAGCCAACTTTGAAGAGCTTTTCGCTATGCATGAGATCTAGTGATAGTCATCAAATCTACAAGCTTTGAGCATGCACTGTTCGATCTCCAAAGGAACATATCGACAACATCAACCAGGTGACTAGGTAATGGGGTCAGTCATCGAATGAGGTTAAAGACATAAGTTATAACTTATGTAACCTGCAACCTCCAACAAGCAGTCAATAGTAAAATAGAAAGACTGTTAAGGCGCCATGACTATAAACACTAGGGTTTTACTGCAAAGCCCTAATTTTATTTGAGGGCACATATAATTCATTTTTGATCTCATCCTTCATCTCTTGGACCTATAGATAACATTTCTAAGAAGCTCTTAGAAAGCCCATGTCAAATTTGGATTTTTATTTTTATTTTAAACACTAGAAGAATGCACTGCTAAAACCATGAAAAAATTGCATGACAACAATTCACCAATTTGAGCAACATTTGCAGCTTACATTCTAACTTCCAGAACTAGATCCATAACAAGCCATACTCTTCTAGACATTAAGGACAACACACTCATCATATAGGATGTTCCATTTGACACCTGATCCCCCTTTTGACATCAATGAAAATAATATGCTAACAATCTCCCCCTTTGTTATTGATGGGAAAATTTAAATGCTCATGACCATTGATTGAAATGGTTTGATACCAAATGAAATCTGTAACATTGAAGCTCTGTATCACTTGAACAATTTACACGACAATGTGCACCTTCTTTGACATGCATCTCTAACTTGCTCCTTATTCTCCTATTTTGAGTAGTTGCTTATATTCTCCCCCTTTGACATCAATGGAAAAGGTAAAACTCCCCTTGACACTATACTCCCCCTTTGACAAGCACTCCAAAGAGAAAGTGGAAGTCTATGACTATAAACCATCAAGTCGTTAAAAATTGTAAAACATTGTTGCTTGACTTTATCTATCCTCACAATCTCTAGGGATAAATAAAGTATAAATGAAGTAACAATTAGGCTCCCTTGGATCCATGCCCTATCACTAGTGTCTAGTGATATGATGTGGGAGAAATGACTCCCAACTTCTACCTCAGATGTTCAAATTGTTCCTTGGGAAGAGACTTTGTGAAGATGTCAGATACCTGTTCTTTGGTTGGAACACACTCCATGTTGGCCTCCTTATCTACAACCTTCTCTCTAATAAAGTGATACTTGATGGATATGTGCTTTGTTCTAGAGTGCACCATTGGATTCTTTGAGATGTTTATGACACTGGAATTATCACAAAGAATTGAGATAGGTTCTTTGTACTCTACCTTGATGTCCTTAAATGTCTGCTTCATCCATAAGACTTGAGTACAACATGACATTACTACCACATACTCTGCTTCTATAGTGGATAAGGTAATTGATTCTTGCTTCTTGCACATCCAAGAAACTAACTTATTTCCCAAGAAGAATGCTCCACCACTGGTTCTTTTCCTATCATCTACACTTCCTACCCAATCAACATTTGTATATGTTGTTAAGGAAAGATCCTTGCTCTTGGGATACAACAGCCCATAGTCAACAATACTTTTGATTTATCTAAAAATTCTTTCCATAGCATTGACATAAGACTCTTTAGGTGCAGCCTAAAATCTTGCCACTAAACATACTGCTTGCATAATATCTGGCCTTGATGCAGTTAAATATAACAGGCTTCTAATCATTGACCTATACATTGTATGATTTGCCTTAGGTGATTCATTTGATTTACTCAATTTGCAGCTAGTTATCATGGGGGTATTGACTGGTCTAAAATCCTCCATTCCAAATTTCTTGAGCATTTCCTTAGCATACTTGGTTTGAGATATGAATATCCCATTGTTAGTTTGTACAATTTGTAAACCAAGGAAGAATGATAACTCTCCTAACATTGACATCTCAAATTCATCTTGCATATGTATAGCAAATATTCTACACATTTTGTCATTGCTACCTCCAAAAATGATGTCATCTACATAGAAAACAATAATAATTATGTGCTCGCTTTCTGATTTGAAATACAAATTATTGTTTGCACATCCTTTCTTGAATCCTTGTTGCTGCAGATACTAGTCTAATCTAGAATATCATGCCCTTGGTGCTTGCTTTAGACCATACAACTCTTTCTTTAATCTGCACACATAATCATCATCCTTTAACAACTAAAAATCTTTTGGTTGTTCTATACAAACTTCCTCTTCTAGGTTTCCATTCAAGAATGCAGAGTTGACATCCATCTGATATACCTTGAATCCCTTATAGACCGAAAATGCAAGAAACATTTTGATTGCTTCTAATCTTTCTATAGGTGCAAATGTCTCTTCAAAATCAATGCCTTCAACTTGTGCATACCCCTTGCACACTAATCTTGCCTTATTTCTTACTACAACTCCATCTTCATTCAACTTGTTTCTAAACACCCATTTTGTGCCAATAAATTTTTTGTTTGGGGGTCTAGGAACCAATTCCCATGTTTTGTTCTTCTCAATATGATTTAACTCTTCTTCCATGGCCTTTATCCAACTCTCATTCTTGCTAGCAAAGAAGCTTTTTGGCTCAATCTATGACAGGAGAGCAAAATTTACTTGTTCCTTATTCTTTGCAAGTTTTCTCCTGGTTAAAACTCCTTCATTTTTATCACCAATTATTTGATATGTTGGATGATCCTTTTGCACATACTTTGCAAGTGCTCTTTCATTCTCTAGTTTAGATACCTCTTCCTCATTTTATTCATCAACAACAACCTCTTCTTCATCTTTTGATTCAATCCAATGTTGGTTTTGCTAGGCTTAATATGATTTAAATCCTCATCAATCTTGACATTGATGCTTTCCACCATCTTGCGCAGCCCCTTGTTGTAACATTTGTAAGCTTTGCTTTGGATAGAGTATCCTAAAAATATGCCTTCATCACACCTTGAATCAAAGATCCCCAAATTTTCATCTTCTCTCCTTATGTAGCATTTGCTACCAAAAACTTTGAAATACTTGACAAACGCAAGCCTGCCATACCATAGTTCATATGGAGTCTTGCCACTGTTTGCTCTTAAAAGAGCTCTATTCCAAATGTATACTATAGTGTGAACTGGTTCCTTCCAAAAAGTGTCGGTCAACTTGGCCTCACTCAACATTTCTCTTGCCATATCCTTAACTATTTTGTTTCTTCTTTCTACAACTCCATTTTTTTGTGGAGTTATTGGTCCAAAGTATTGCCTCTTAATTCTATGGTCTTCACAATACCTACTGAATTCACTTGATGTGAATTCTCCTCCTCTATCTGATCTTAAACACATGATTCTCCTACTGGTTTCCTTCTCAACTAGCTTCTTGAATATCTTAAACTTCTCAAATGCCTCAACCTTCTCCTTTATAAACATTACCCATGCCATTCTAGTATAAACATCAATCAGTAACATGAAATAACTTTCACCTTGCAGCCATCTTGTCCTCATGGGACCACATAGATCAGTATGAACTATTTGCAAGGGTTTTGTGGTTGAATAATATTTTTTGGAAACTTAGCTCTTGTTTGCTTTCCTTGCTGGCATCCTTTGCAGGTAGTGTTTGCAGGCTTGGTTATTTTTGGAAGATTTCTTACTAGCCCTCTTGAGCTTATTTTGACCAGATTATCAAAGTTGACATTCCCCAATCTTTTATGCCATAAACAACTCTCATCTGCTTGACTTAGCAGACAATTTTGGCCTTTCACTTCACAAAGATTGTAGAGATTGCTATCAGTCCTAACTCCTTGTGCAATTGTCTTACCATTTTTTCTTATCTTATAACCTTCAAAGTTAAATGTAAATTTATAACCATTTTCACACATCTGGCTCACACTTAGAAGGTTATTCTTTAACCCTTCAACATAAAGGACATCTTTTGTCTTATTCTTTCCATCTAGGCTCAAGATTACTTTGCCACAAATATTTACACCAGTGTTATCACCTAAGCTTACTGATCCTTCTTTATACTTTTTGAGCTCAATGAATTTTCTTTTATCTCCAGTCATGTGCTTGGACCAACCACTATCAATTACCCACAAATTTTGTTTCTTTGCATGTAGTACAGTTTGGGTAATCATAGATTTGGTGGAACTTTGCTCTTTTTCTTGCCACATTTTCTTTGGTTTATTTTCAATCTTCTCTCCATCTTCCTTAGAAACCTTAGATTTATTTTCCATTTTGGGGATAGTGTCCTTTTTCTTCTCAGACTGAATTTTTTGTCTTAAAAACTTTGTTGTATAATTTCTAGCTATATGACCAAAAATGTTGCAATTATAATAGATTACATTTAAATCAACTAAGGGAGAAAATGGATTTTTTCTTACATAATTTGTATTTCCCTTAGGAATGACTCTACATTCTCTAGCCCTATGACCAAACTGATTACATGTATAACAATATCCATGAATGTATGAGGAATACCTGGTCATAGAATTTCCTTGAGTGGGATGAGGTGGTCTTCTTTGTCTTGGCCACTTTGGATCACTACCCTTGTGAATCCATCAACATCCATCCTTGGCATGTTCTGCTTCTTCCTTTTTTGATCCTGGACTGACTAGTTATTCTTCTTGTCTACCATAAGCTTATTTACTTCATTTGATTTCTTTAACTCGATAGACTTCTTCTCTTCAACATCTTCCTTGCATTATTTCTCATCATTTGAACTTCATTTTTTTGTTGTCCTAAATCTTTCATAAAGTTTTACAGACTCATTTACAAAGGAATTCTTTCCTTTTTCTAGCCCTAAACCTAATTTCTCCTTATTTTTAGGTTTTTGTGTGCTCAATAATTCATCAAGAATCTCAGATCCTCCCTTCAACTTTAATCCTCTTTCAATATGCTTCTTGGCCTTTTCTAAATCCTTTCTTAAGGAAACTACTTCTAATTCAAGCTTCATGCATCTATCTACCTCAGATCCTACTTTGGATTTCATCACCTCTTCCATTATTTTGGCTTCCTCAACTTGAAGTTTCAGACTCACTACCATCTGGTTAGACTCCTAAATATCTTTAAATAGCTTCTTATTCTCCTTTTTCAGTCCTTCAACTTTATCTCTTAGAATGTCAAGATCTTCTAAGGTAGAAATAAGTTCTCCCTCCAGATCTATTTTAGCCTCTTCTTCACCAAGATGCTTTCCCATACCACGCTTTTGCTTTACTGAGTCTTGAGCCATGAGAATAAATTCTTCCTTTTCTTCTTCCATCACAAGAGCAGGGCAAAATCATCATCTGAACTATCATTAGCATCAGATGAGTTACTTAATTCTTCAATGTACAAGATTTTCTTCTTATTTCCAAAACTCTTTTTTTTAGGATAATAGGTTTTCTTTTTCTTGTAGTCTTCTTCTTGTTCAAGATTATCCTTCTTGTAGGGGCACTTAGAGGCAAAATGTCCTACTTTCCCACAATCAAAACATTTGAAAGGTAACTTACCTTTGTACTTTCCATATCCTCTCCTTAATCTTCTGATGAAGTTTGTTTGTTCCTCATCAGTCTCTCCTTGTTCAGATGTGGCGGTTTCAACTTTATCTTTCTTAGGTGCTTCATCCTTTACTTTGTTGAGAACCTTAAAAGCAACTTCTTTTCTGGATGGCTCTCTATCTCCCATCCTCATCTCATAAGTGATGAATATACCATGCAACTCATTAAGAGTAAGTTTGTCTATTTCTCTTCCTTCCTCTATTGTTGAGATCTTAGAGTCATAATTGTATGTTATAGACCTTAGAAATTTTAGTACAAAAACCTCGTCCTTTACTTCTTCTTTGTATCCTCTAATGGAGTTCACTATATCATTAACTCTTTGAAGATAGTCTATAGTATTCTCTTCTTCTGTCATCTTTAGACCTTCAAATCTTTCCCTCAATACTTGAATCTTAGCCACTTTTACCTTGTCGTCTCCTTCATAGATCTTCTTCAATGTATCCCAGACATCTTGTGCATTCTTACAATACATAACCTTGCTATGCACAAATCTAGACAAGTTGTTTGTAATAAAAAACCATGCCTTTTCATTGTTCTCATAATCTCTTTTCCCTACAAAATAAATAGGGGATGTGACCGGTGGTATGTATCCATTTACAACAAACATCCACACATCAAATACTAATGATCCCAAGTATCTCTTTATCAAAACTCTCCAAAAAGTATAATCTGTTCCATCAAACTAGGGTGGCTTATTTGTGGAAGAACTTTCTTGACTAGCCATTGTGTTCACAAATCGAGGAATCTACCTGAGCTAGTTAAGCTTCTCCTAGGGAAACTAGGTCTTCGATACCAATTGTTGGAACATAACAATCTACTAAGAGGGGGGGTGAATTAGTAGATACTAAAATCTTAATCTTTTAAACTTTGAGTAGACTGAGTTCTAAGACACTTAGTGTGTAGATTAAAATAAAAATTGAAAAAATATAAACAAGCACACAATCGAGCATCACATGACACACAATATACATGGAAAACCCAAGATGGGAAAAACCACGGTGAAAAAATGCTACTAGGAGCTACTATCCTAATCCAGCCTCACAAGGAAACTTTTAGTTACAAATTTTAAGGGCACCAACCCTAAGGAGACACAAATCCCCTAAACTGAGCACCAAATCAGTTATTTCATGGCACCAACCAATCAAATTTACAACATAAAAGATGATTACAATCTTGCTCCTAAGGAACTCAAATCAATGTTACAACTTACTCTGCAATTGCTCAACTATTTGTTGCTACCACAACAACTCTCTTCTCTGCTCTGCACCCCACTGGTTCAAATTTGTTCTACTCCTTCTTCTTTAGTGCATTCTCAATCCACCTCAATGCACCACCATACCCCTTCTACAGTTCTCCCTTTCTTTTCAGTGTATTCTCTATTCACCTCTGGAGCTCATAATCACTTTTGCACTATGCACACTCTTTTCACTTTTCTTTGTTACTCCACTTAGACAATATTCTCATGTGTTTTGTGTAGAGCTAATTGATGATGATTGCCTTGGGATTCTCCACCACCCACAAATCTTGTGTCAAGGTTCTAAATATCTTCTCCACTATCATGCAGTTGTATTGATCCACACAATATTAAATTATGGTGTAGATATTTTTCCTTCATTCTCTCTCTGTCAAACCCTAGGATCGGATATGCAATTAATGCATCCTTTTTTTTATATAATCTTATCTTGATCCTTGCTTTTGTAGCCATCTGTGTCATTTATTTGTGTATCAAATCACATAACATATGTCATTTAAGTAGGTAGATCATTTAATTCTCGTCTCCATGTCATTTTGCAAGAAAAACCTTATTTACACTGAGTTAGCCATTTGACTTCTTCATGTTCAAATCTAAGCTGTCGATCAACTACCTCTGTGCCGTGATCTTGCATCCTCTATTCATCATCACAACTTTAAAATATGACTGTCAGATAAATGGTCTTTAAATCTCCTTTGTTGATCTTATCCTTCATAGCCATCACACATTGTGGTGTTACTTATGACTTTTCCTACATTTCTGATGTGAATATGTTCAATGATCACCATGTGATTGCACACCTTTTAATCCCACACCATAGATATCTTTCCTCAAGAATCAAATCCATCATATATCATTTATTTTCTTTGAGCACAACCATTCATTTCCACAATGTACCAAGACACGATGATCACCATTGAATCAACCACCAGTCAATTTGTGTTTTCCCTCGCTATCCCGCTAGCACTAACAACAGGCCCACTAAATCTTTGTGGGTTGGCAGGCTAATACCATGTGTCTTCTGACATCATTCTCCACTAACAGTCAATACTCATCGCTCATCACTAAAAACTTCATGTCTCAGGGATATGTAAGTGTGATGCACTAACACCCAACAATGCAATAACCTTTAGACACCTATCCCTGTTGACATCACTTTTCACTATCGCTCATCGCCCAATTATCCAAACACTTCACTTCACAACAAAAGTGTGAAGCAATAATGCCACGTGTTGTTGGACCCACCAAGGTTTTATTCACCATCATTATGCATCATTTGATCGAGGCTTGTTTAATCATGATTAAAAATAATTAAATTATAGACAAATAATGACAAGTGAATAATTAAATAAATGAGAATTCTAATTGGGTTAGGTAGAGTGGTTGCTACTTGGTCTTAGCTTTGCTACTTTGGTCTTACGGTAAAGTATATTGGGTTAGGGTATGCTCAACTTGAACTGAGCCCTCCTAGTACTAAGTTAACCTTGACTGAGATCATTGATGCTTTAGATGAGACCGAGACATCCAAGGAATGTTACTACAGTGAAACCAATTCCAATGAGTATGAATGGGATTCTTGCACGACCAGTGACTATGAGCTAGACCATATCTTCCAAGAGCTTAGCCTATACTCTTCCCCAACCAATATCATGGATATTAATATCCAGATCAATACCTTTTAGGAACTAGATGACTCTACCTCTGTCTTCAACTTATCTTCTTACACATTAACCCTTGACAATACCGATGATGGCTTACCCCTCGTATACTCACAATTAATATATTGGGACCAACAAGGGCCACTGAGTTTAGATATGTTCGAGAATGATGAAGTAATTGTTGAGTTCATGGGAATTCATGAAGGAATACCAAGTGGGGATCATAAGGTTGGCTTCATCATAGAACTTGATAGTGCAACATACTTTGGCAAGGTTGTCCTTTCCTCTAGTCAGAAAAGTGAAAATAAAAAGAATAGGTCTTCAAGTGAAAATCAGAACGCACCTATTGACCATGAAAAAGTAGAAATAAAGGACGTATCTGAAGGTGAAAACCTCTCTGAGGCACCTAAGGATGGAGGATCAGACATTATCCCTATAGAACAAGAGAAACCACCATTGCTCATAGAAGAGACAAAAGAAGTGAACATTTGGATGCAAGATGAATCTTGAATCATACAACTTGCAGAGTGTTTGACCACTAAAGAAAAACCCAAGTTTACAACATTCTTTTTAGAGAGACATGTTAATTTCACATGGTCATATGTTGATATGCCTAGGTTGGACCCTTAGCTTATTTTATATCACTTGCCATTAATACCAAATGCAAAACCATACAAATAGAAGCTAAGGAAAATGGAATCATAGATTGCACTCTTGGTCAAGGTTGAACTAAAGAAACTCTTGGATGTTGGATTTATACGCTCTATTGATTATGCAGATTGGATATACCTAATCTTGTTCCTGTCACAAAACCAAATGGCCAAGTTAGAGTATGCATAGACTTTAGGGATCTTAACAAGGTTTCTCCTAAAGATTATTTCCCCTTACCGAATATTGACATCATAGTGGACCTCATTGCTGGATATGAGATGTTATCACTTATGGACATATTCTCGGGCTATAATCAGATAAGGATTGCTCTTGAAGATAAAAAAAGACATCCTTCACATGCGCTTGGGGAACCCTCTGTTGGAGCATTATGCCATTTGGACTTAAGAATGTTGGAGCTACATATCGAAGGGCCATGAATACCATTTTTCATGATTACACGAATGTAATTATGGGGGGTTATGTTTATGATCTACTTGCAAAATCTCTAGAAAGAAGTGGTCACCTAGTAGTCTTGGATAATATTTTTAGAAAAATTGAAAAATATAAACTCAGGTTAAATCCAAAGAAATGTGTTTTCAGGGTCCAACCAGGTAAAATCTTAGGATACATTGTCTCCCATAGAGGAATAGAGGTTGATCCTACAAAAGTAAATGATATCTTGGACATGTTATCACCCACCAACAATAGTCAGCTAAGGACTTTACAAGGAAGACTGCAGTCAATCCGTAGATTCATCGCCCAACTAGCAGATAAGATTCATCCATTTCAACATTTGTTACGAAAAGGAATTCCCTTCATTTAGACAAAAAGTATCAAGAAGAATTTGATAAAATTAAACATTATCTATTGACTCAACTAGTTCTTATGGCTCCAATTGATGGTAGACATTCGATATTGTATGTAACAACAACTACATTAGCACTGGGGGCATTGTTGGCACAAAATGATAATGATGGAAAAGAACAAGAAATATACTACATCAATCATACCTTGGTTGGATATGAGTTGAACTACAATACTATTGAATGAGCATGCCTAGCAATTGTATTCATAGCCCAAAAAATTGAGACATTACTTGCTAAACCATAAGAAAAATTTGATAGCCAAAATTGATCCTCTAAAGTACCTTCTCAGTAAAATAGCTCTAACAGGCTAAGTGGGTTATGATTTTAAGTGAGTATGGCATTGAATATGTTGATTGAAAGGAAATAAAAGGATAGCTGATAGATGACCAACTTGCAGATGCACCGATGAAAGTAAATCATCCTCTAATATTCAACTTTATGGATGAATCAATTTTTGTCATAGAGACACCAAAAACATGGAAATTGTACTTCGATGGG
>CM021100.1:192453999-192673592 GCA_007115665.2 Sequoiadendron giganteum | reverse complement strand
TTGCAATCCTAAACATAGTTCATGTATCTCCTAAGTCCTTCGAAAGTGTTCCCCAACACTAAGATTAGAAAGAGATTAAATTCGAATGAAATGAACATGTAAATTGACATTTATAATTATTCCTAAATAATAGGAACATGTGGGGATGTCCAAGAAGAGCTCCTACAAGATAGGAGCACATGGGGTGCCCACATGGATGGTGGATCCCACCTTGCTTCAGTTAACTGTTTGGAGGATTGATAACACTTCAGTAATGCATGTTTAGATCCTACAAAGTAGGGATTGATATTTACATGAGTGGAGTGGCATTATCAGTTTAGTATTAGTTCAGTATTAGTTCAGTTCAGTTCAGGTTCAATTATCTTCAATTACATGTAGTTATTTTGAGTTGCATGCTAGTTGACTTGAGTTGCATGACTAATGACTTTAGTTGCATGGATTGGTGGAGATATGTTTTAGTTAACTAAGATTGACTTGGGTCCACCTTGGGTGCCCAAGTTGGCATCTTTTAGTTAACACCTTTTGCATGAGAAGATATTTACAAGGCTCAGTCAAGTGGGCCCATTCTTGGGCACCAACTTTGAGGTGATGTCTACAAGATATCTTCTTGACCAAGGTTCAATTAAGTGTTTAGTTTGGGGTGCCTAAATTGATGAAGACTTTGGTTTGATTTCATATTACATTATGGAACTCTACTTGCCCAATCTAGGTGTAGATTTTTGTGAGAAGCTTTATGCTCTTGGATTTGTACAAATCTTATGAGTTTACATGCTCATAATTGTCTATTTATTGTAGCAAGTGCATAAATGTTCTATGAGAGTTTATTGTAGGTTTTGAAGAAGGATTGTTGAAGGAAAAGGAAGCATATCAATCAAGGATTGATACAATGTTATTGTAATCTTGTTCTAAGGTTAAATAATAAAAGCACTATTGATTTTGGTGGATTTTTTTCCTAAAAGGGTTTCTCCACGTATATGCTGTGTCACTTCTATCTTCTAGCTCATTCTTCTACAATCTTCTGTCTATTTATACAATTGGTAAAATTGATCTAAATAGATTAATCATACACAAAGAATTGTGACAAAGAACACTTAATTAAATCTACAATCTCATAGTTTTACAAGTTTTTAGCTACAATATTACCTTCATTTTTCAACAACAACAACATATGGATTTGGTGGTTATCAGATTTCCACTCTTGAAGGCAAGCCATTACTTGAGCCTATCAACAATATGCACCTTCACAAATATTACACCTAATTCTCAAAACCACTTTGGTGGCGCTTTGGATAAGTACCATGGTAAAAACCTGGCAAAAAGGCACCATGTGTAGTCAATCTATGCTCCTCCATCTACTATCACTCTACTTAGTTTTCCACCTTTCGTCCATCCATTCGCACATATCATCCATCCATAATAAAGTTTTTCTATCCTTCCCATGGTCTAAGAACCATTGACATTTATCTTCCTTTGCTTTCATGAGCATCCTTTGCATCCATCAATCCCCTCACACATAATAAGTTGGTCCTATACCTGACTAGGGGAAATTCATTGACTTACATCTTCATGGGATCCTACACATGGTATTAGCCTTGAAAATCATCAAAATCCAAAAATTCATAAAATCATCAAAAATATAAAAAAATCATAAAACATCAAAATCCAAAAAATCATAAAACATCAAAATCCAAAAAAATTATAAGACTTCAAAACTCCAATTACAGAGTTAGAGTCAGAGTCATTCTGTGCCATTTTAGTCAAACTACATTGTCTCTATGCATTGCTACATAGGCAAGGCCATCACGTGATGGGCCCCCGAGATATTAGGTCTATTCTTAGTGTTTTTCGAGTCATATCAATTTTGGTCAGCGTCGATCAAACTACGAGGTCTTTATGTGTATAACATAGGAAAGGCCATCAATTGATGAGACCCCAAGGCCCTAGGTCAGTAATTTAGGGTTTTTCGAGTCTGTTCAGGTCTTTTGTCTTCAAGAAATCGAACATCTAAAACAAATCATGAATCAATAGATCAACTATCCAACAAGTCTTCAATCTAAACTAGTCAATTATCTTACATTGGTCTTATCATTTTGTCCTATTTAGGATACATCCTTAATGAATTGGGACATTGGTCATTGGTCAATCTTATCATCTTCCTTAAACAAGATATGTCTTTCCTGAAACTAGGAATAATCAACACTGGTCAATAAATCTTATCAATCATTCAATCAATTAAGTTTTCCTTAAACAAGATGTGTCCTTCCTAAAATCAGGCATGGCCAATCAATCAACCTTGTCAATCGGTCGATTAATTTTCACCTTTTATAGGATATGTCTTTCTTGAAACCAGGCATAATTGGCATTGGTCAATTAATCTTGCCAACTGGTCAAACCTATCAATTGATTAATTTTGTCAATTAATCGACTGGTCTTGTCATATTGGTCAATCAATCAATCAATCAACCTTGGTCATTCAATCAATCAATCTATCAAGTCAAACAATTAGTCAATTGATCGACCTTATCAGTCAATCAAACTCGTCAATCAATCAATTCATCAATCACATCAATCTCATCATCAAATAAACTTTGGCAACTAATATAAATAGTTATTGACTTTGTTGGTCTAGATGGTCTTATCTTTTTTATTAGTCTTTGGTCATGTTACTAGCTACCTCAAGGATGTCCCACGAAGGATTTAGAGGGGTGATGATGGATCATGATTTCTTTTCTTTTGATTGGTGTCTATTGTTTGTCTTGACAAAAAGATTGGGGCAATTGAGTCCTTGGTATGAGTCATGGCATTCCTTGTCTTTTATCATTGTCTTTTGTAAGTGGTAACATTGCACACCTTGGTCTATGCCATACCCTGGTGTTTGTGATCCATTTGCTATAATTTTGATGCCCAATGATGATAAGCATGCAAGTTGACATCTATCCAGCAATAATATCCATCCCTTTTCACTTGACTAATTCCATGTTAATATCTATCTTCTCCATACTAACATCCACCTTCTTCACACTCTCGCCTTTCCTTTCCACAATCATCCTAATGGCCCACAAGTTAATTTCTTCTCTTGTCAGTGCATCAAAGTGGCTTTTCAGAACAATTTCTCAATTTTTTTGAAAATTTGAATTTTTTTCCGAGGGCGTATAGGTTTATCCCACCTTCACCGGGGCACACTAGGGCATGATTTGAAGAATATTTTCTTAATTATACTTTGACACAATACTCAAATCACATTATGTCAAAGAGGGGTAAAATGTAGACACTGAAAAATGTCTTGGTCTATGAGCATCAGTTTTCTATTGTCTTGGCCTTCTTCCTTGCATAATTAAATAATTTTAATTATTTAATTAATTCATTTCTTGATCTTCATTCTACTTTGATCAATTAAATAAATTAAGTATTTATTTAATTGCTTCGCTAATACTCTTTCCTTCTATAATTAAATAAATTATCATTTATTTAATTATTTGTTCTTCATTATGCGTCTATAGTTAAATAATTATTCTTAATTATTTATCTATTCATTGATCCTTTTCATCTTTCTATGATTAAATAATTATTTAAATTATTTAACTCTCTCTCTCCACTTTCCCTATATTAAATAATTAATCTAGTTTAATTATTTAATTCCCTTTTGCCATTTGCTTCTATATTTAATTTAAACGGTTGCATAATCATTTAAATTAAATATTCATTTTCCCTTCCTCCACAAATAAATAATCTAAAAGGATTATTTATTCCTCCATTAAATTTTACCAAATTTAAAATGTGGTCAAAGATGATCTTCTCATGAATTAATTTTATTTATTTATTTTTTTCCTCTACTTTCCCTCCACTTTCTCATTTTAAATCTTGACTATTGATTCTCTCTAGTCTTCTTTCAATCTTGACCATCTATCCTTAGTTGTCCCTAGCCCACTAATTTTTTGTGCATGAATCCTTCATAGTCGATCTTGGCATCTTTCTAGAAGATCGATCTTTTTTATCCGTTCAAAATCTTTTCTATAAAATAAGGTCTTCTCTCCCATTTTGTCCTTACAACCACATTTTCTCCAAAGTTCTTGATTTCTTGTCATTGTCATTTGAAGGTATTCCAACACTTCAAAATATGAGGGTAAAGCTTTGCAACTTGAGAAATAATGGAGGAGAAACAAGGGAGATGAACCAAATTTCATAGGGGAGTTTGTCTTATGTTTTCATTCTTGTTTTCTCTCTTTTATCATTTGTACTCTCTTGTTTATATTTGGGATCTTGGCTTAGATCTTAGGTAGAGTGGTTGCTAATTGGTCTTAGATATTTTTCATTTTTGAATCTTACACTAAGAACTCTTACTAAATCTTATAGTCATAAAGTTTTTGCTATTGAAGAAGCTCGAGATTTAAATAATTATTCTAGAGATCAGTTATTTGGTGCTTTAACTACTTTTGAATTGAGAGACTTTGGTCCCAGTGATTCAAGAAAAGACATTGCTTTTAAAATTGTCAAGGCAAAGAAGAATGAGGAATTTGATCTAGATGATCTTGATGAGGTAGAAGTAAATTCTGTGAGGAGATTGAAAAAGGGCATTGGAAAATACAAAGGTAAGTTACCTTTCAAATGTTTTAACTATGGAAAGATTGGTCATTATGCTTCAAGATGTCCTGTTAATGCTTCAAATGATAAACATAAGGAGAATAAAGGTAAATCTATTAGGAGAAGTTATTATGCTAAAGAAGATGCTAGTATTTCTAATGATGAATCTAATTTCCCAGATGATGAAGATGATGAATGTTTCTTCATGGCTCTAAATGTTGGAACTAATTCTACTAACTTTGAGAAATATATGAAGGAAAGTGCTCCAAAAACAAGTAATAATATTGAAGGAACAATGTTGACTACTTTTCATGCTAGAGAAGAGAAAAAATACTAGATTATTGACAATGCATGCTCAAATCATATGTCAAGTGATAATAGTAAGTTTGTTAAATTTGAGAAGTTTGAAGGAGGTCTTGTTAAGTTTGGTGATTATATCTACTAAGATATGTGGAAAAGGTTAAATTAATTTTTATTGAAAGCATAACATAGATGATGTTCTTTATGTTAAGGGTCTTTGACATAATCTTCTGAGTGTAGGAAAAATGTGTAGCAAAGGATATAATCTTGTGTTTCTAGATAACGGTTGTGAGATCAAAAAGGCTCTTGAACTCTGGTTATTGTAGGAAGGACAAATGGAAATGTTTATTAGCTCAAGGGTGCTAAAGGTCAGTGCTTTATGACTCAGTTAAATGAGATTTGGCTATGGCATATAAGAATTCGTCACATTAATTTTGATAGCCTAGTAAGGATCAGTTTAGTTCAAGTTGTGAGATATTTTCCAAATATTACAAAGCCTAGCAATGTAGTTTGCAAGGAATGTCAGATTGGGAAGCAAACTAGAAAGAGATTCAATATCAAAGAACATTATGCTATAGGACCTTTGTAATGGGTACATACAAAACTTTGTAGACCTACAAGAATAAGAATTTTTCAAGGTGACAAGTATTTCATGTTATTAATTGATGATTACTCTAGAATGACTTGGGTAACTTTTCTCAAAGAAAAATCAGAAGCTCTAGATAAGTTTAAGGTATTTAAAGCTATGGTTGAAAATGAAATAGATATGAAAATTAACTATTTAAGATCTGACAAAGGTGGAGAGTTCACCTCTAGTGGGTTTAATATTTTTTGTGAAGATCATGGAATAAAGAGACATTTGTCAGCTCCTAGGACTCCCCAACAAAATGGAGTGGTGGAAAGGAAGAATATGACCATCTAGGAAGTAGTAGGGACCATGATGAGAGAAGAAAACATATCAGATGTCTACTAGAGAGAACCAATTCATAATACAGTTTACATACTTAACAAAGCACAAGTAAGGGAAAATAGTTCAAAGACTCCCTATGAGTTATGGTATGGAAGAACTCTTATTTTCAAATATTTTAGAGTATTTGGAAGCAAATTCTATATTAAGAGAGATGAAAAAAACTTAGGAATATTTGATGCAAGATCTAATGAAGGAATCTTCCTTGGATATTCTACGAGAAGAAAGGATTTCTGATGCTACAACAAGAGACTAGAAAGGATTATTGAAAGTTAAAGTGTCAAAGTTGATGAAGACTTACATAAAAGTTCAGTGCTAATAAAAGGATATGAATCAAATGAGTCATATTGCAAAGAAGAAGAAAAAGATGAAGGAAAGGAAAAAGAAGTACAGGTTGAAGAGGAAGAGGTTTTGGAAAGGATCCCTAAGAAACCTAAGTATGTGTAGAAGAATCACTCTGAAGATCATCAAAAGTAGAGTGTATTGACAAGAAGAAAGGCTTCTATGAGAAAAGAGCATGTAAAATTATGTTTACTTTCCAAATTTGAACCTAAAATAGTGATTGAAGCATGCAAGGATGAATATTAGATCAAGGCTATGGAAGAAGAATTAATACAGATTGAGAAAAATCAAACTTAGGAACTTGTCTCAAGACCAACAAACAAGAATGTGATTGGAACTAAATGGGTATTTCAGAACAAGATGAATGAGAGTGGAGAATTTGTTAGGAACAAGGCAAGGCTTGAGTGTAAAGGCTACTCACAAGTAGATGGAAGAGAATTTGAGGAAACATTTTCTCTGGTGGCAAGAATGGAAGCCATTAAGATGTTTTTGGATTTTGCAACACAAGGATTTCAAATTTTATCAGGTGGATGTGAAGTCTACATTCTTAAATGGTGAGTTGGAAGAAGAGGTATATATTGAACAACCGAAAGGCTTTTAGTTATCAGATAACCCTAATATGATCTGTAGATTGAAGAAGGCATTATATAGACTCAAGCAAGCTCCTAGAGCTTGGTATGCAAGATTGGATAGATACTTGTTGCAACAAGGATTCAAAAAAGGTACCACAAATAACAATATTTATTTCAAAGTTGAGAAAAATCAAAACTTGATTGTGGTTGTGTATGTTGATGATATAATATTTAGAGGTAATGAAGCAATGTGTAAGATATTTTTAAAATAGATGCAAAATGAGTTTGAAATGTCAATGTTTGGGAGACAAATTTCTTCCTTGGGTGTCAAATCCACCAGAAAAAGAAAGGTATATTCATTTCACAATCAAAATATGTCAAGGAAATGTTGAAGAAGTTTGGAACAAAAGACTCTAAATCGGTATGTACTCCCATGGTTACTGGTTGCAAGCTAAGTAAGAATGATGAATCTTCTAAGCTTGATCAAAGCAAGTAAAGATCAATGATTGGTGGACTACTATATCTAACTGCTACTAGAACATATATCATGCATTCAGTTTATCTTGTTGCTAGATTTCAAGAAGATCCCAAGCAACAATAAAAAAATATTTAGATACTTGAAGGGCACTCTGGAACATGGCTTGTGGTATCTAAAGGATACTAATTTCTCTTAGAGTGCTTATACAAATGCAAATTGGGCAGGTTGTGTTGATGATAAAATAAGTACAAGTGGTGGTGCTTTCTTTCTTGGAAGCAGGTTAGTGTCTTGGCTAATCAAGAAGTAGGATTTAGTGTCATTATCTACTACAGAGGAAAAATACATTGTTTTAGCATCATGCTGCACATAGGTGTTGTGGATGAAGCAAACATTAAAGGATATCCAAGTGTCATATGATGAACCAATTTCTATCTTATGTGACGATACAAGCGCTATCAATATTTCAAAGAATCTGGTAATGCATTCAAGGACAAAACATATTTCAATCATGTATCACTTTCTAAGAGAGAAGGTTGTAGAGAATGAGGTAAAGCTAAAGTATGTGCCTACAAAGGATCAAGTTGGAGGTATTTTCACAAAAGGATCTTCCTAAGGATACATTTGAGTATCTTTGGGAGAAGTTAGGGGTTATTTCCCCTCCTTTCAATTAGATGCATAAGGTTATGCATCAGTCTAGTGGATTTCAAAATTCATTCCTTGTTTTGGATTGATGTTGGTGGCTACCTCTCAGGTGGAGTAGGTAGTGATATTGTTGTTTTTTGTAGTCAGGGGGAGTAAGTGTTGTTATTGTGTGGCAAGAGAGTAAGCATGTAGATGTTGTCCTTTGTTAGTTGTGTCAAAGGATATGAGAAGAAAAAAACAAAAGTGTAGGTTGCAGTGGTTGATAGTTGGTGAAGCATATTGTGTACTCCTAAGGGGGAGTGTGTAGAGAAGTGAAATGAAAAGATGTGCTGAGAAGGTGTGAAGAAAAGAGAGTGCAATGAAAGAAAAGGGAAGTTGTAGAGCAATGGGATGTAAGTGTAGTTGATGTCCCCTATAGGTATTTCCTTTGGGGATAGTAAGTATATATGAGATTGATGTCGAAGGGAAAGAAAAGAAAATAAGATATGTATTTCCCTTTGCCATTGATATCAAAGGGGGAGATATTTAACTAAAAATCATACAAAGAAAGAGAAAGTGTTGGAAATAATAGATGCTTGTGTAAGGGGGAGTAGTGTGCACTAATGTGCAGTATATGTGTCAGAGTTATTTTTTTTTTTGTTAATAGTTTTTCATATCATGTGTTTCCATCAATCACAAAGGGGGATATTGTTGGAAGTTTGTATTTTCATTGATTTCAACAAGTCTATGTTGTTGCATTGATGTCAACCTATGGAGTTGCTTTGATTGGTTGTATTATGTTGTCATTAGTAGTCTCATTGATGTCAACCTCTGGTGTTACCTTGATATGCATTTGTTTGTGGATGTTCAACCTCTAGTGTGGTTGAAATGCTGAGAAGGTGTTGTAGATGTTGAGATTATGTTTATGGTGCTTTCTTTCCAAGTGCTTTTGATAAAATTTGAATGAAAGAGGAAACAGTCTGGTAAAGAAGTGTTTTGTATGACAGAGTGGTGTTCTTGTTTTTGCTTCACATTTCTTCTATGTCAAATATTTGCTTGTGTAGTTCAAATATGTTGATCAAAGGTGTTTAGAGGTGTTATATCAAGATTTTCATGTTTTGGATCATTCTACATAAGTTGTGTTCACCAATGTGTGAATTGTGAAAATAATGGTGTCTAGGAGAAATGGTTTTTCTTTGCATTTCTTCGTGTTGTGGTTTTTGGTCTTGCAGATTTGGGAGTGTGCTTATAATGTCTATATCTATCTTTAGTCCGAGTTTATTGTGTTTTGGTGGTTTTCAAGGTTGAATTCATTAGTTATAGTGTGTGAAAGGTCAAATATTTGTACATAATGAATATACTCTTCAAGTGAATGTTATTGTGAAGGATTTGTTGGATTTCAAGGTGTTGATGGAATATTCTTGATTATGTTTAAGTGTTGTGTGTGGTTCGTGAGTTGTCTTTGGATCAAAGGAAGTGAGTAATTAAATGTTTAATGGTGTTAACATAGGTTCAATCGACCTTGGGTGTTTACACTAATTACAGATGTGGTTTGGTGTTTGTAGAAGTGTGGCATGGTGTATGTATGTACATTTGGGTCCAAGTTAAGGTGTGATGTGGTTTTCCTTCATTCTTCTCCAATGTGGGAATGTATTGGTGCTGAACTATTTTGAGTTTGCATGTTTGAGGTGTATAGCCAACCTTGTAGATTGTTTTCAAGGTTGTGAAGGGTATATATGTATGAAGGAGTTGTGTGTGGTGAAGTAGTGATGCGAGAATGTGTTGAGGTGCAAAATTGATTAAGTGCAGTATGAGATTTAATGATTAAGAAAATTGGAAGCAGTGAGTAGAAGGTGTCTACATTCTTTGGTGAGGTTGCAGATGGTCTGGTGATGCAGTGGTGGATCTTTTCTGTTGCTCTAAAATGGATTTCTCATTGTAACAATCTTTTGTCTTCTTCTTTCTAATCTAGTAGTAAGCCATTGGTAGTGAGCCCTTCTTTCTTTTGGGTAGTGAGCCCTCTGATAGTGAGCATATTGTATTATTCGATATTGCAATTACTTTATATTGTGAGCTAATCCTCACTGTGGTTTTTCCCTTCTTGGGTTTTCCGCGTAAATCTGGTGTTTAGTTGTGTATGGTGTTGATTTTTTTTGTTTTTGTTATTCACATTCATGCTAAATTAGTTTGGCAAATTAAGGGCTAATAAGGATTTGAATGTTAATGAGGGTTTTGATGTTTTAATGAACAATTCATTCACCCCCATCTTAGTTTTCTTGTGCATTCAACATTTATTTCCCTGTTTATCATATTATTCTATTGGGTAATTAATTCTAGGCTCCCTAGAAAAGAAAGTTAAAACTAATTGTTTTCAGATTTATTCTCCCTTCAAATTACATTAGGATACTATCACTATCTATAACTAGTATGATAAATAAAAAATAGTTATATGATCAACTAAGTGTTTAACCTATCATAATTATTTATTAAATTTGCTATCGTTTGGAACACATTGATGAATTACTATTACATACTGAAGTAATCCATAAAAAAATCTTACTCAATAAGGAAATTTATACTCTCTTATTCCATAACATGAGTTAAAAGTAGTGATAATCAAGAGAGAAGTAGATTTGTTCTATTATTGATCTAAGCAAGATTAATCATGATTAATAACTACTCTCAACTACCCAAATCCCTTTTAAATAATGGATCTTCCTTATCTCTCTTTTCAATGATTCATTTCAGATTTCAATTGTAAATTACCATCTCAATTTTTTTTGTTTAAGTTATTACAATAACAACTTCTATAAAAGAAAAGGGTCACAATTTTAATATTATTTTAAAATTTTAAAATCTACTAACTAAAAACTACTTTGAAACTACTTGATCTTCCTTAAATAATGATTTTTTTTTTCCATTTCCTTTCTTTTGTAAAGAAATTTAAGTTTACATATTTTTATGTAGTCTTTGATTGATTATAAGAAATATTTATTGGGGCTGGTAGCAAATTTGCACGATTCATTTTTCCATTTTGTTACAGGTAGAAAATAATTTTCAGAAAGTTGAATTCTACAAAGTTGTTTAAATTTGTAGTTTGATTTCAGATTAAATATATCTTTCCTGTATATATTATGTTTACTTCAATTTATATTTTCTCTTTCCTTGTAGGACTACAAAGAAAACATTTCGACTGCATCATTTATTTTTTCTTGATTTACATGTTATCATTAATTTTTTGCCACAAATTTGGTGGCTACCATATCATTGTAAGGATGGAAGATTGAATTTTATTATTCCATATATTTATATAAAATACATATGTGGTTGTATAATTTCCATTTACAGATTATATAAAACCCCTTTTTATAGATGAAAATGGAGATATAGTTGAAAGATGGTAGGGCAATGGAGACTAAATAAAAAACTGCATGTTATTTCTTTTATGCACAAAAACTTTATGCGGAGGCATTCCTCTATAGATTCGGGCCCCCTTTGAGGGCAACAACAACATGGAAGTTGCATAGGCTTCCATGGGTGTCACCCCCTTAATGGGGGTTGACACACAAGTAGGGGTTGAATCCCCCTTTTATTTTCTTTTATATTTTTTAATATATATTATAAGTTGTAGATTTAATATTATGTATAAATTACTGAATATAATATATTTGAAAATGAAGTCTAATCTAAATTTTAATATATTTAATATAAATCTTAGTTTATTTTGTATTTATACATGTTTATAATTCTAGGTTGGTTCCAAGGTTCGAAGTTGCATATAATGATTTATAAGGTTTTTATTCTATTTTTGTGTATCATTTTTATTTGGTACATATTTTATCTTTTATATATATTTATGTACATATGTATGTGTGTATAGATATATTTAAATAGACTTATGTGTATATTATTTACACCTAATCATAATATATATATACACACACATCTATACACTCAAGTATATAAAATATTGGGAAACAAGTTTATTTTTCTTCAATTACAATACTAAAGATGAAATAAAAATTCTTCAACACTAAGTAAATTTTCCCACAACTTATTACTATAACTAATTCTAACCTGTTTAAAAATTTCAAAAATCATTTAATAAGATGCTAAATTTAACACTATGTGAAGAAATAAAGTATCCTTACATTTGATTGTATTTTCTCTATGCAACAATACAATTGTTAGGGTTATGCAACTTTCATTTAGCCCTTTCACAATCTAGTAAAGAATTTCATGTTTTGAAATTCCAAATTTGAAATCCTATTTTGCATATCAATTAAGAAATAAATAAAAAATTACAATAAATGGTAAATGCACAAAGTTTTGTCACACTTTATGAAGGAAATGACCAATACTGATCCAACTTTTAAACTTGAATCACTAAAAAGTGGCATATATGTTTTGAATTTTGAAATGATGTAAACTAGTAAAATATGTATTTTTAGTATATTTTATGTTTGTAGTTTTAAAAAAATAAAATTTTAAACTAGTTTTTAATAAATTAACACTATAATTTAGTTGCTGATAAAATGCAGAAAAATGAAGTTGCATGAGACATCCAACTTTTTATAGTAAATTTTATTTGTTTTCTTTCAATTTTTTTTGTGTGTATTTATAACTTGAAACTTTAATGCATGGATATATTTTTTTCCAATTTTAATAAATATTAAAATGTGCTTGAATAAAAAAATAGTTGTTTCCATTAGACATCAACTTTCATATTAAATATTTATCTAAAATGGAAAAAAATTTATACCATCTTGAAATAGATTCTTTTATCTAGGGCATCATAATTTAAAAAAAAAAAAGTTTTACTATTTTTCCTTGGCATGGTAATCAACCTAATATTTTGTGTTGATAACCTACTTTTAGTAAATATAAACAATAATTAAACTATTAAAATAAATATATTTTTGAAAACTACACTTATAGATCTACAAAAGGGTATTTTTATATTTAAAAAAAAAAATTATTTACATTAGTAGGATTTATTAAAACTTCAAGTTTTTCAAACAATTTTATTTTTTTGGTAAATTGGACTCAAAGTGGTGCTCCATATATTTTTAGCCAACAATTTTAGTTGAAAAAGTTGTGGAATTATCTAATTTAGCTAGAATGAATATTAATAGATCATATGTTGACCAAAATTGATTTTTAGTTAAAAATACTTAAATTTAGTTGTGTTGATAAGTTGGATAAAAGTGCGACACAAATTTGTGCTTTTACCCCAAAAATTCGTACACTATCCAAGCATGGAGTTTCTTGATTAGTTTCTTAGGTCCTATTTACAATTTAAACAATAAAAATACCTACATATCTTCCTTTTGAAATTACTCAACTAGCTTTATAAGGTATATCACATTTATAAATTTGAAACCTTAGCCACATACATAAGATCTACAATTCCACATAACTTCGCTCTTGCAAACTTGAAAACTTTCCCTATCCCACAAGATTCATATCTTTTTTCTTGAAACTAGAATTTGATGAACTTCCAATTGGTTTCCAACTTCAATAGGTTCACTTGAAAGGAAAAATAAAAATAAAAATCAATATGGCCAAAATATCTCCACCCAACTAGAGGACTGGCATTCAATCCACCCCCAAGCTAGGGTCACATAGCTCTTCCCAAGCACACACAACCACTAGTCACATTGATTTCCACAAGGTACTTTTCACATTACAACGAATTACACTCACATACTTTATTTCTTCACCCTAACACATGAATAGTTATTCGCATAAAGAGATACCTATACAAGGTGGAACTCAAACATGACAATCACAACACACAACCCACAACCCACAAAAATACCACAAAGGATGTCAATCTTACATTTCACAAAGATTTCAAAAAATAAATCAAAATTCAAAACACATCAACAAGAATCTAACAAAGGGTAGACCTTACCCAAAATAATTTCTATCAAAAATGTGGAAGTCTCTCTCCATTCCCTCTCTTCCTTTTTATTCCTCTTCACAATCATCCTTCATCTCCAAGAGAACTCAAGAAGAATGGAAAAAACTCCAAAGCAAAAATGGAACCAAATGAGAATTCAAGAACAATCATGTAGACACCTAAAAATGTCTCGATGGATCACATTGGCTAACTAACATCATTTCCTCTTTATCCATCCTCTTTTTAGTTAATTAATTCAATTAGCCTAGCTATTTAATTGATTACATCATTTGCACCCATTAACCTCATTAATTCAATCGGGTTAATTCACCCCCTTTCATGCTAACATTTCATCTAATTAAATTAAATAAATCAACATATTTAATTTAATTTTTTAAGTCTTATAATTTAATTAAATAACCCCAAGTTATTTAATTAAATGTCATCTCACCCTTTTCCCATTCATTAAATCATTTAATTTAATGAAAATCACTTTATTCCTCCAAAATCACCTAATTGTGTGATTAAATCTTGTTTAATTAGTAATTAATTTAACTTTCTTCTAATCAAAGGGAATATTCCCATGGAATATTTCTTATCCCTTTTTTGCACAATTAAAACTTTGTTTTAATTTGCAAAATACCTTTTTCCTCACCCATAGGAATATTCCAAGAGAATATTCTTATTCCTTCATCATAAGGGATATGTACTTGGCTTCAAATGCAAGTTACCTTGTAACTTGAGTTACAAGTTATCTTTTAACCTTTTGAACAAGTTACCTTTGACCTGTGTGTGCAGGTCAAAAATGTGTTTGTTTGAGGCAAATGTAAACTCTTGACCGTTTCCTTGATCCATGTGATCTTGCATTCTCATCCGTTGACGAGCATCCTTGATCCATGCCTCCTCTTCCTATCATCCTCAATTGTTGATTAAAATTTTTGATCTCAATCCTTCATCTTTCATTTGCTCTCCTATAAATAGATCACTATTTGGAGATAAATGGATCCATCTTTCAATTGCAAACTTATGCTGTTGAATTAACTTGCATACACATTCATATTTTACTCAATTTTATCTTGTTTTAGTTCATTTTAATTGCATAAATAGCTTAGAGCATCCATTAATGGCTTCCATGCATCCATCTTAGTTTACATATAAATTATGGTTTTCATCTTTTGGCATAGTCTTAGCTTAGATTAGTTTAGCAATAACATAATTAGAAAATTTTGTAGCTTCATATCATGTTTAACTAGCTTGCATCATGTCCATTTTAACATAGATCATGTTTTAATCCATTTTATCACAATGGTTTCATCAATTCTCTTCCATAGAATCGACTAAAACAAGCTCACTAATCATAGGATTGGGAAAGGGTCATCGTTTCACATCAACAACACACCAATCCCCCAGTAGAATAAGTTTCAATGGATTAGAGTTGGTATTTCAAAAGCTTTTGTAGTTTATCATGTTGAGTTTTAATGGCTTCCACTTCGATTTACATTGAATGATTTTATTGGGACTAAGGTTTAGTGGCTAAATCGCACTTCGATTCCTGATGAATCAAGTGAGGTTAATTCGTACTAACCCATTGGTCACAAATCCAAAGGAAAAATCCCCTTCTCCATTCAAGGAGAAGGAATATATCGAAGTTGAAAAATAACTACCTTTTCTTAACCATTTAACTACCCAAGTAACTCCAAATTTTGCCACTTTTCAAAAGTGTGTCTAAAGAGTGGGTTTTAAACTTTATTTAAGGGGTTTTATAAGATAAAAATGACCCCTAACCTATAAGCCTATCACCTAGGGAATTTTTTAAAAAATAAACATAATCTAGGAATCACATAGAAATTCTATAAATCATAAAAGAAATAATCATATTAAAAGATAACTCAAATAATTAATAAAAATAAACTCACATATACACACAACCCCTACAACACACAAAAGAAATGTTAAATTACATGTCCTTGACAAGATCAATTATTTACAAGGGTAAGATAATGGAAATAGCTATGTGAACCCAATCAACATTGGCCAAATTCACTTATTTACTCAACCATGAAAATGTGTCAGTACAACAAACAATCAATAATAGTCGAAGTGACTATCACATGTAAAATATAATTTCAATAATATTAGTCAATTAGAAAATCCAATCCAATTATTTGTTAAATGTCCAATATACTGAGAGGGGCGTGAATCAGTATATTCTTAAAGTTATTGAACAAACACCATCCAATTAATCCAATGCATATGATAATTAAGACAAGAAGAAGCATTAACTGAGCATGAAGCACACAACACAAGAAACATCAAAATTATTACGTGGAAAACCCAGGATGGGAAAAACCACGGTGAGGATTAACTCATAGTATAGTATAACAGGTTATAAGATATTACAAAAGGGGTGGCTCATTGCTAGGACTCAGTTTCCAAAAATTGAGGCTCACTACCTACAAAAATTAAAGTATCAGTATGGCTAATCACTAGAAATGAACTGATGAAAGTACGCCACTAGTGCAAATTCATTTCCATTGTAGCACAAGAAATTCGCATGCTAGGAGATCACACTTGCTCTTTTTCACTTCCACACACAATTTACCAACATTCGCATACAACTCTCTCACAAAAATCTTAAAAACATCTTGTATATATATATCTGATTGTCCATAAGCTAACAATCAGGTCAACTCCAAGTAAATACAAAAACTTCCTCAAAATGATTCAACCATGTGGCATGTTGGCATGGATCACACAACCAAAATTTAATCCATTTCTTCATCACCCACTTGTTAGGTCAGCTAGCAAGAGACCTAATCGCAAATATATAATCAACAAAATGATACTGACGATGACCACGAGCATCTGTATACATGAAATCCTGTCCATGCATGCTTTTACCAATCGTAGATCGTTTCCCAAAAAATGAGTTAACAACAATCGCCAGAGGAGAAATCCAGAGCAAAATACCAGAGGATAATTCTATATTACCAGTTCAGAATACCAGATTACCAAGACTTTGAATCTTGTAGTTGTAACTCATATATTATGATGAAATCAATGACAACAAAAACTATATCAAGGGATGCAATTTTCTTCATTCTTCCAACAATCTCCCCCTTTGTCATTGATGTCAACATGTGCCAATTTTTTTGTATAGACTTCTATATTCTTTTCTTCTCTTTCCACTCTCCCCCTTTGACATCAAAGACAAAGGTCGTCCAAAAGCATGAAAAAAAATATACATAGGGTCCGGTATGAACAACACAGGGAATCAAACTACTGAAACTCCCCCTGAGGAGTTTATCCCAAACAATGTAAAAACAAAAAAAATTTACCCAGAGGAGGGATCACTTTTAAGTTCCTGTAGAATGCCTTGCCAAGCTGCTTTTCCATCCTCCCAACTCTTCTTAGCATATACTAGTAACTTGTTTAAATATTCTAAAGGAATAAAATTTTCTTCAGCTTCATCTAAAGTATCCGGGGTCAAATTGATCTTGTCCAAATTCTTAGCACAAGCCAAAGCATTGGCTATCGAAGCATACTCCATTCTGACATTGTCACCGAGTAAGCCAATTTTTCTGACTATCTCTTCCTTCTTCTTTTGTAACATAAAGGACTTTTATTTGTGCATAGAAATAGCATTCCGAGCTAATCTATCTCTATCCATAGATGCATTGTAGGTTCTAGAAACATTGGTCAGCTGGGACTCAATGGAGTCTGGAATGAGATCTTTTATGCTTTGAGTGGCATTAGGCCACCTTATACAATATGAAAACACAAAATTTGCTTCAGATTCACATGCCTTCATAGCTTCAAGGCTCTTCTCTACATTGGTATGTGCCACAAAAAATTTTTCATGAAAGATCAATAGCCTTTTCTCATTCAACTTCTCTTCTGCATCTTGTTTTGCTTTCACAACAAGTCCAGAGGCATGCTCCTTAAAGGATTCCAATAAGATATTCAAATTTTCAACCGAGGCAAGAGATGTATCTATAGATGTATCTGGTGTAACATCTTGTAAAGCCTTAATAGCATCTTCAATTATCTCAATTCCTTTTTGATGCATAGCCAAGATTTCTCTTCTACCAGATGCATGAAATACATCACCTAATACCATCTTATGTACAGAAGAAATCTTGTTTAGATATGAAAAACCTTAATTCATCGAAAGCTGTAGGAGTTCCAGAGGAATTACCAGTTGGAATCTTATTTGCTTAGACATTAGTCCCTTCAAGACATCATCACTGGAGGAGGATTGTCCATTGGACTTCTGTGATTCCATAACTTGCTGAGCTACTTCTTCATTTCTTCCAACAATGACATCTGATTTCTTATTTTTTTCTTCTTTTTCTGTATTCTCTTTCTCTGTTCTCTTTTCTTCCATCACCTTTTCATCTAACTTTTCTTCTTCTAATTTTTCTTTTTCACTTTCTTATTCTCTTTCATTTTCTCTCCTCTCTTCTTCTGCATTGTTCCTTTCTTCTTCTTCAGATTTACCTTTTTCTTCCTCTTTAGAGTGTACCAGAGGGGTAACATCATGCACTTCCACTTCAACATTTTCTTCAACTTGCTTCTCATTGTTCGGATTCTCATTAACAACATTGATTTCTGGTAGAACATCTGTACTACCTATTTTCAGAAGGGTATTCAAGTCATTTATTTCCAAAGGCACATTTTCATTAGCAACACCAGAAGGAGGCTCTTCCACAACTTTTGTAGTAGTTTCTTTGCTAGGTTTAGGTGCTAAAATAGATGCACCAATCATTCCATACTTTACTGCTATACTCTTGATAATATTTATTGTTTCCTTCCTTATTCCTTTGATCTCCTTCTTTTCTTTGGTCATTAGAGTATTGACTCTTCTCTTTTCCCTAAACATGTTAGCACAAATCTGTTTCAAGGATGCTAAATCATCTAGAGACAAAGAGGATGCAATTTCATTATATTCTTTATTTCTTATTTTCTCTTCAAGTTCAACTGTATCAACTCTTCTCTTCATTAGTACATCCCACAATTTTTTAGAAACATCACTCCTAATGTTATCCCATTTAACTTCCAATATAATGACATATTTGATTATAGACAAGATTATTGTTTCCTTATCCTCTTCTCCTACTAGATCATACACTTCTACTGTAGATTTCACCATGTTTCCCTGATTTACCAAATTATTCACCAAAACATTTAGTTTAAGAGGATTACAAGGTCTTACCAACTTCTAGAGTCATTCTATTTTTCCTAGACTAAGGAAACTTCATCAAATTTGAATTTCTTTGCATTAGCTTCATATTCACTTGCATTATGCTCATCAACATCCTCTGAGGATGATACATAGTGAACTTTCTTCAATCCAACACTAGGTTGATACGATGCACCTTCACTAGAGGAAACACTTACCTTTCTTTTTCTTGTCAACCTCGCACAGGGCTCTTCTTCTTCTTCCTCCTGATCATTAGTAACATTCATGTTCTTCTCTCTAGTAGCCTTTTCTTTTCTTCTTTTAACAGGGGCTATCAAAGGAACACCTTTTCTTTTTCCTGATTTGGTAGTGGGTTCGGAAGAAGCAAGGCCTTTGCCTTTATCAGAAGTGTTGGGCTCAATCTTCACTATAGCTGATCTAGAAGCTGGTATAGAAGAAGGAATCCTATCATATCTCATTACACTAGGTGATTCTTCAAACTTCTATTTTCTAAAAGTTCTTCCAAGAGCTATCTCCTCATCTGTGAAGCCATATTTCTTAAGCATTTCCTTTACACTCTTTTGAGTTTTAGCTTTATTGTGTTCCAAATGGACTTCCTTCGATTTTTCTACATAATTTCCAATCTGGGGCTCATTTGGATCTTTAGGACTCTTCAATAAGAGTTGCACATAACCTTCAACATCTTCCTCAGGGACTTCATAACCCAAGGGCTGAATCTAGATGGTCCGGGGTTCAATCGCTTCAATCGTACACTCATAAGAAGATACATGAAATATAATCTCATTTTTATACTTTTCAATGATTTTCCTTGGAATCCTATATCTCTCATTCATATTCTTCTGAAAAAAAGAAAAGAATGTTGTAAAGGAATTTTCTACATTTTTCACATCACCCAACTTACTCATGTGCTCAAAAATCTGATGGGAAATAGGTCGGGAAGGATCCCAACACACAGTTCCAGATTTTCTTGGAAGCATCCTCAAAAAATAGAATAACAAACATACAATCAGAGAACCAAACTTGGAAGTGTAAGAGCCTTAAATGCTCTGATACCATGTAAGAGCTAAAGATATTAGCTCAACACCCAGGAACACCTACAAAAACAATGATAAACCTTCCACAAGAGGATATGTAAGAATGAGCTTGCTTGATCTTAATAACTCTCAAATGATGAGGTATGAAGTCTGATACAAATGATAAAATAACCCTCTTTATATAGGAAAGGGTGAGAAAAAAGATGCATTAAGATGTTGCCATGTGTCTTGATCTAACAACATGTAAACCCTAATTAATTACCTAGGGAATGATGATCTGATTGAGATAAGTTCTAGAAAAGACAACTCATCTTTTAGAAGGAGTCTTATCTCCTACAAACATGGAAAGGGGAATTACCCCATTATTTATGATTTATCTAATAATGCAACCTATGACTAAATTATTAAATGAAGACCTAAGTTAACTTATGTTAGTGTAATAAATAATTAATTACACTAACACCCCCCCATAAGTGCAACTTAGGGAGGAAATAAAAAATGCAATGATTATGCAAAGATGATGGGTCCTAGCTACATGATGTCCATTTTAGGTACCCATGTACAAATGATAGATAAAAATGCAACTAATCTCCCATAAATGGAGAAAAGGAGAAAACCCAATGGGAAGAAAACCCCTCTCCAAAAAGGAGATGGAATGTAGATAAGTGAGGAAGGATGGAGGACTCCCAAATACCCCCCAAGAACACCATCCGTCACATGGATACAATACAATCAATAGCCCCCCCATAGGGAGGAAATAGAGAGACTATATAGCCCCCCAAGAACATGTGATCACCTACAAAAAAGTTAAGTGTCTAAAGATAAAATATGATCCAATGTCAACAAACAACTTGTCTCCCTTTTAGAAGAAACAAAACTAAGTGCAAGTGCTGAGATGCTTCCCATTCCGAATAGGAATTGAAGGAAGGAAGGATGAATATGGATACTAAAGATGTCTCTGAAAGCTGCTCATTTGTCTCCTTGCCTGATGAAGATGAAGATGCCACAATCCAATCAAGTACATGCCTAATCAATGAATAAGGTGACAAACCAAGATGATGTGGAAACTGATGTTGAACAATATCCAAATACCATGATGGTTTGACAACAGGTGTGCAATGGCTTTCATCAAACATGAGAGATATCCCCTCAAATATGTCCTCCAAATCTGAAATGTGAGACTCCACAAACAAGGATGCAATGTTTGAGAGATAATAATCCCAATCAAGGAGATAATGTGAATGATTGTAATGAATCACTGGATGTGCTCAATGAATCACTACCATGAGAATGTTCTTGTTGAATAGGAATGATAGGAGCCTCAATCAATGACTCCAAACATGGAATCACTGAATGTGAAGGTACATCAACTGTCTCTGATGGAGAAGTGAGAGCATTTGAAGAACCCTCTTCATCCTCATCTGAAGATTGAAAGTATTCCAAATATTCAAACTCTCGCATAGTATCTGCATCATAGGGTATCTTGTTTGAAAGAGGAAGATGCACAAGACAACCTGAAACATGATCATATGGGAATGGATGAGTATCATGATCTCCATGTATCTCCCAAATTTTAGTCCAAAGAGTGTGAGGGAAATCACAAAGATCAACACTTTTCAAAGTGGAAACATCAATATGCATTGCAATGACTCCTAAGACATGATCCCTTTTGCAATTCCAAGAAAATTTCTTACTGTCAGTACCGGGAGGGGGAACAAGATTATATAAATGTGGCAACAAATGAAGCCATCAGAGATGGGTGATGATACCATTTCTCCATTGTGTATAGTTTCCCCTTTTCAACATGATCAAAGCAGGATGAAATGAAAACCCCATAATGAACTATGAATGATCTCCAAAATTACAAAGACAATATCCTTCAAAATCAAATAGAATCTCCCAAGTATGATATATACTAAAAATGAAGTCTTCCCAAATTGATAGAACCTCTCCAAGACTCAGGATGTCCAAGTAATCAGTCAAAATGCCAAATATGCAAAATACTGAATAAGTAATACCCGGTGCTGAATTTGGAAAATGTGCATAGACACAATGATAGAGCTCCTAAATTCCTTCCAAACACAACTTGAATTACCAAAAATGGAGAAACTGACTGAAAGTTATGAGCTCGAAGGTCGAAATGGGAGATCTGACTTCAAATAGCAATAAAATATTACAGGAATAAGATTTGATAATAATTTTTGCACCACTAGATAAAGATCAGAACTGCTTTCCAACGACATCTCATTTGCGAAAATCTGATACCCGAGTCAAAAGTAATTGCAAAATGAAAAAAAACTGTTTTAGGGCACTTGGGGTATAACAAGGCTAAGTAGGCACAAAATTTGATGACTAAAATGGAGCAAAACGTTCAGCCCTCGGTTCCTCCATATGATTGCGGGCGGGGCTAGAGCAAAAAAGAACCCCGTCGCCAGGAAGGCGACGGGGGGCAGAGCTAGGGTGGCGCTGCCAATGGTGCCTTCGGTGGCACTACCACTCGATCTGAAACCCGATGATAGAGATGTGACCATGGGCTGAGGGATTAGGGGTGTGGATAGACTGACCAACGGTGGGAGAATGCTGACAAGTGGAGGCCGGAGAGCAAGGAGAAGTTGACGGTTGGAGCAAATGAAGTCGACGGTCGGTGTGATGTGACCCGTCGATGTACAAAGGGCCGATAGTGGGGTACGACCCCTGCAAAAATCCTCCCCAAGAATTTTAACAGTCCACAAAAATATAACATTGCCTCCAAATAAAATATGCCCAAATTTTTTATAAAAAGCCCGATTGAATTTTTTTACAAAAAGCTAAATGATTTTAGAAAGCCGATGAAATTATTTTAGCAGAACATATAAATTTTTTATATTTTTTTATTCTGCAAAATAATTGTACCTTGTACCTGGCGGGCCGTACGACCTACTGGTTAATTTTTTTTTGCCTCACAAACAACCGACACTGAATAGGGTGAATTATATGTCGATTTTTGTCTCTTAGGTTCTCTAGATCTGATGGTGAGGTCGATTCGAGGTGAAAATGCTCTGGAAGGTCTGCAATCTCCAGATCTTACAAAACTTCAAACCCTTATAACTTTGGCATAAAATGTCAGATTTTGGTGAAACAAAAGTTGATTATGACTTTTTCAATAGCCCTGAACTCGGATATGAGCTCATATTTCCTACAACATGCGTCGAAAGTGACCTTCCAAGAAAACCCTAATATGGAGACAACCTCAAAGAAGATCTTACAACCATAGCTCAATCCTCAGATTTGAGAAGAGTCTTACAGGAAGGGCTTTAATAAACCTTCCACAAGAGGATATGCAAGAATGATAAACCTTCCAAAAGAGGATATGCAAGAATGAGCTTGCTTGATATTAAGACCTCTCAAATGATGAGGTATGATGTATGATACAAATGATACAATAACCCTCCTTATATAGGAAAGGGTGAGAAACAAGATGCATTAAGATGTTGCCATGTGTATTGATCTAGCAACATGTGCCATGTAAAACCTTACTAACTACCTAGGGAATGATGACTTGATTGAGATAAGTTCTAGAAAAGACAACTCATCTTCTAGAAGGAATCTTATCTCCTACAAACATGGAAAGGGGAATTGCCCCATTATTTATTATTTATCTAATAATGCAGCCTAGGACTAAATTATTATATGAAGAGCTAAGTTAACTTATGAAAGTGTAATAAATAATTAATTACACTAACAGAAAGGATACTTCTTCTCCTTTGACATTCTCAGGTTCTCAAGTAGCTGTTGCTTGAGAAGCTCACATAGATCATAACTCGCACCATTTACAAACATATCATAACTAGTATAGATAGCAGTGGCAGATACAAAATTCTCTCTATTACTGAAGTAGATTTTGTGGCCAATCATGATAGATGCATACTTCACTACTGGATTTGTGATAGGCTTTGTAGCAAGAGCCCTCTTATCATAAGTTGCACCAGTGCAACTGTTACCATATCATTTTTCGCTACCTTAAGCACAAGTACTGGTTCGGTGTCACATAGTCCGATGACGACTTTGATTGCTTCCTTGGTTATCAAATCCAGCTCATGGGTCCACAAGAATTGATCTTGCATTCTACCGAGGACCAGTTTTACATATGGATCATCCACTATAGAACTAAAATTTGGGAAGTTGTTCCAACTATCCAAATTCTTCGTCACAAGATTTGTGTATTCAGGTTTTACCAAGAAATCATCTCTAGTATGCTTATTTATCCACATATCAATCAGTTTAATGTGATTTAATTCCTCTGAATTAACCCTAATATAAATTCTTGTATCCTCTATCGGCATGATGCCATTGGGAATAGAAGAAAATGCACCCATAGGGTCATCCTCAAAGACCTTCATCGAGTATTTTTTGTATGAGGGTCTAGGTATTTCTATTGTATTTACGACCACAAGAGTTGCCATTTTCTATATTCCAAGATCTTAAAAAGATTCAAGAAAGAATTTTCATAGGCTCACAATAACACAGAATCAATAAATACCTTTATCTTCACAACTAGCTGAAACTAGGTTCTCCACTAGTCGCATTTCAATTCGCTCCAAATCACTTCTAAATCACTCTTCATCTTCTTTGAATACATAAGTGATCAAAATTCCTTCATAATTTCACTTTGTAGATTAATGCGATGCCCTAATTCACATTTAATGCACTTGGAATTTGAAAAGCTGACATAATTTTCATCCACACTGAGAAAACCCTAATATGCTCCGCAAGCGAGCATACATATATCTTTTCTTCTGATTTATTTTTCAAAACCTCTACCTATTCAATATTCACAACATCACTTCATGTCAAGGACTGACATGCCTAAAACTAGGGGGTTCAAACAATTTTTTGCTAAATCTCCTCCTAAGACCACGCTAGGTCTAGTTCTTGGAGGAATTATATGCACCACTAGAGGGCATAGATGCATCAGGGGATTCTAATTCCTCTTCATTTTTCCACATCTTACTCATTTCTTGCTTCACTTCTACATACCTTTGAAATATGTTTTGGTTTGTTGCAGTTATAACAAACAACATTTCTTTGATTTGATTGAATTCCATTAATCCAAGATCTGCACTAATTCGCTTTATGCCCATATTTGTTGCATTTATAGCAATAACCAACAAAGGATTGATTTACTCTACCTCCATTAAATTGGTTCATCATTTGAGTTCTGCATTCATTAGCTCTGTCCAAACTTATTACAAGTATAGCATTGTCCGAGGAAAAAACTGGAGAACTGATTCATTCTGCTTCTACATTCAGTTGCCTTATGACCAAACTTGTTACATGAAAAATAAGTACCATTGAAAGATGGGTACCTTTGTGCATTTGGTTTTTTGATAGGTGGTTTCCTTCCAGAATTTCTTTTCTGCATCCCTTTACCTTGAGTCTTTTGATCATTTACTGCTTTAGAGCTTTCACTTGTTTCTAAGCCCAATCCACCTTTATCTTTAGAAGGTTTCTGTCCTGCAATCAATTCAGCAAGCTTGGTGGAGCTTGATTTTAAACTATCCTCATATGCTTTTTCCTTTTCCAGTTCTTCTCTTAGATTCAACACTTCTTGTTCAAACTTGGAACATTCATCAGATTTGTCCATTTATGCATTCAAACATTCTTTAATTCTCTTCTTCTCTTCTACTTGCAACTTTAGTCTGGTAATGTATTCATTTGCTTGTTTTAGTTGGTCACTGACTTCTCTATGTCTCTCTTTGAATTTCCTTAATTGTTCCTTCAACTTCTGGAAACATTCATTTTCTTCATTAATATTCTCTTTCAAATATTTATTCTCATTTTCAGCTTTGTCAAGGGCAGTCTGGAGCTCTGCATTATCAGCCATGTGTTCAATCTCCAAGATCTCCCTCAAGCTATTAGACTTCTCTAGAGGAACCAGGCTCTGATATCAATTGTTAAATGTACAATATACTGAGAGGGGGGGGGGGGTGAATCAATATATTCTTAAAGTTATTTTACAAACACCATCTAATTAACGAACAATGCATATGATAATTAAGACAAGTAGAAGCATTAACTGAGCATGAATCACACAGCACAAGAAACACCAAAATTTTTACGAGGAAAACCTAGGATGGGAAAAACCACGGTGAGGGTTAACTCACAATATAGTATAACCGGTTATAAGATATTACAAAAGGGGTGGCTCACTGTCCAAAAATTGAGGCTCACTGCCTACAAAAATTGAATTAACAGAATGGCTAATTGCTAGAAATGAACTGATGAAAGTACACCACTAGTGTAGATTCAGTTCCATTGTAACACAAGAAATTCACATGCAAACAGATCACGCTTCACTCTTTTTCGCTTCCACACACAATCTACCAACATTCACATACAACTCTCTCACACATATCTTTAAAACATCTTGTATATACATCTGATTGTCCATAAACTAACAATCAGGTTGGATCCAAGTAAATACAAAAAATTCCTCAAAACGATTCAACCATGTGGCATGTTGGCATGGATTACACAACCAAAATTTAATCCATTTCTTCATCACCCGCTTGTTAGGTCGACCAACAAGAGACCCAATAGCAAAGATATAATCAAAAAAATGATATTGATGATGACCGTGCGCATCTGTACGCATGAAATCTTGTCCATGCATGCTTATACTAATCACAAATCATTTCCCAAAAACTGAGTTAGCAACAACCACCAGAAAAGAAATCTAGAGCAAAATACTGGAGTATAATTTTGTATTACCGATTCAGAATACCAGATTACCAAGACTTTGAATCTTGTAGTTGCAACTCATATATTAAAATGACATCAATCTTCATTCTTCCAACATTATCTACACAAGTAACAATATACAATTTTCATTCCTACAACATCTACTTACATAACACCTAGTAAAATCAAGTAATGATTAATCATATAACACATTATCACAATATCACCTCCTCTAGAAGTAACCTTTTGAAAACCATTTCATAATCGATACTATCACAAGTAAACAAAATATCAAACATCATCTCCATAAAAACACTTACTCACAAATCCATTTTATGTAACCATCTCATAATAATTCCATATATTGGTAATAAAACAATCATCTCAACATCCCCTAACACATAATTCAATCCATCTATTATACATAATATTACTATTACTAACCATAAATAACTAATAACTCATCATAACTAAACATCTCGATCAACAATGTTGTATTTACAAAATAAATGAAGGAACTCATCTGGTTATCATAGAGAATTCACAACAACCATTAGTTGGATAGAGTTAGTCAGTTAACCATATCATAAAATATGAGCATCATTGATGTATAGGAACAACCATCATTCATAAACTCATGTATAATATCTAACTTAGAAGCACATAAAACATTGTATAAGAACCATAAAAAAAAAATAGACTAAATAGGATCATGAAATGGTGGGGTCTTAAATTAATGGTAAGTGGATGGAAATGGAGGACCAAAAAGGGGTCTTAAATGACCACTTTTTTTCTAAAATAAGAAAAGATTGATCCTAGTGAGAAATTGAAGATAGTTATGCTTAAAATTTTAAGTCGTAACAAGAACAAGAGTCATAGTGCTATAAATATGCTTTCTAAACTACTTTTTCTTAAATGGTGGAGATTAAGGAGTTCAAAAAGGGGGAGCATAAAAAGTGCTCATGTTTCTATCAAAAAACGTAACATAGTGTCTGATGTGCTACCCCTAAATTTTTTTTCTTAGTATATAAAAAATTGCCTTGATGAGAAACTAGCCAACACCATGTAGCTTATGCCTTTTTTTTGCCAATTTATTACTGAATATATGATTTATTACTAATTTTTAAAGTGGACACATCTTGAAAAATAAAAAAATGAGCATACTCCCCACAAATTTTCTAGGAAACCAATAAAAAATGAGATATTATTTTTAATATGTATAAAATAGACTGTAGTTTCTAAAAATGTAATTTATTTGAATTTTTTATGAACAACTAAAAAGTGAAGCCAAAAATATCATATCATAGGTTTTTGATAAAAAAATGGAAACAATAGCAAAATAAATAAAAGATCTAAGGTGTAGGAAATTGTATACCTTTACAATTTAACACTATATTTGGGTCCCTTAATTTATTGGACTTAATTAAGCCTCTAATTGATCCCATAATAAAAGATCTAAGGTGTAGGAAATTGTATACCTTTACAATTTAACACTATATTTGGGTCCCTTAATTTATTGGACTTAATTAAGCCTCTAATTGATCCCATAATATCTTAAAATTATGTATTTCATAGCCCATTTTCACCACTTTTAATAAATTTCAAATATTAAACAAATGCATTTATCTAATACTTTTCCCCCAACACCTTAAATTTTAGAAAATAAGGCTAGGACTCATTTGCCATAATGGGACTAGGAGCCATTCACCCAATGGGGGAAGTGTCTTGCTACTCTATTTCCCTCCAAATTTGGATATGTTGGTGGTGGCATTGTAACACTTGAATTTCCACTTGCAAAGCTCGGCTATTGAGATCTAATTTTTGAGAAATTAAATAAACACCTATCAATACATAGTATTTTATCAATTCAAAATATCTAACATTAAGGCAACTTTCACAAGAGTAAATATTATTGTCAAGAGCATTGAAGAGAAAATTTATTAGTCATCTACAATAGCAATGAAGATCACATCATCATGTCAAATTTCATGTGTGTTCATGTCATGTTTTGGAGCTAACATTGTGATGCAGGTTTCAAACATTCAAGCATCAAATCAACCAATCAATCAAGCCAATTCATGCAAGATCCAAGCCTTAGAGTGATGTGTTTAACTTTAGTCCTTTAAGGGCATCCATTAAGGGTTTGGTGAGTTGTAACAAACTTTTTTCATTCATCAATAACTTTATTTTGTCATTATTTCATTACCAAGGTTTAATCACCAAACATGGGGTTTTGCTAAGACAAACTCACATTTACACAATTTTTTTTTTTTTTTCCTCTGTCTTTGTATGTGCAGATTTATAGGTGAAGAAGGACATGAATTTGATCAAAGAAGCATTTTTGCAAAGTTACATTTGTTGTCAACATTGCTATCAAGTCACAAAAATTTAGATTCAAAAATTATTTTTGACTTTTCGACAGTGAAACCAAGAGCAAACAGAAGCTAGGATCTTTCACCTAAACAATATGTAAAATGGGAAAGGGGGATTGCCTTCCTATTCTACCTATGTCATTCGAATATGTCTTAAGAACCCTAATAGGATTGACTATTGTACACATCTAAAAATGGTCACAGTTATTCAAACTTGTTAATTAATTAAATATGCATTATTTAATTAATATTTTAAAGTCATCTACATATAAATAACTTTAATTATTTATTTATATTGTTCATTTTTCCAATTCTTCTAGTTTAATTAAATAAATAAGTTTATTTAATTAATGCTATCTTCCTCTTAATTAATTAAATAGATTTCACAATTTATTTATATTAATTATCACAAATTTAAATTCTAATTTTAAATGATATTCTTCATTTCACATTTAATTAAATATTTTCAATATTTAATTAAAACATTTTCTAAATTCTTCACTTCCCTCACATAATTAAATATTTTCAATATTTAATTAAAAGACTTTTCATTTCTCTCACATAATTAAACATTTTCAATATTTAATTAAAGGCTTTTTCCTCACATAATTAAATATTTTCAATATTTAATTAAAAGCCTTTTCATATTTCTCTCACACATAATTAAATATTTATTTATTTAATTATGGGAACCTCTTCCATTTATCTCTTCATTTTCCCTCTTTCTTTTAAAAGTCCATCTTCTTTTCAAATTCTCGATCTCTCACCGTTCATCTTAACAGGTTTGAACTCAACCGTTGATCTTGGCCAATGGGATTCTTGCCTTCAAAAATCTATAAATACAGCCCTTTTGTGAGTTGAAAAGGACCTCGAATCTAGAATTCATACGCAATTACTATAGTTGCATTCAAACTAGCATATCAACAAAATCAACATTTTAGCATTTTTATTTCATAGCTTAGAGCATATTAGCAATGCACATGCATTTTAATTAATCTCATTCTCTCAAGTTGCCATTCCACAAGCTGCTGCTTAAAACAACTGAGAGCCAACATCTTGAAACGAATCCTTGGAGATAGAGGGCAGTGGGAGAAATTTTAAGAAGCTGCCTGTGTTTAGAGTTTGCGTTTTGCTTTCTTTAATTTAGTTTCTTTAATCTAATGTTTCATTGGTGTATTAGATTAGATTCATTTTGATTTACACATTCTAACATACACAACTATCAACCTCTAAAGGTGAGCCAATACACAATTAGGAGGACTTAAGAGGGGGTGTTCTATCAGATTAAGGGGTTCACCACCAAGGAAATGCTTGGAAAAGACGATGTTTGAAAACACATTATGACATGAAAAACACTTAAAATGAACAAAATGAAGCTTCTTAATACTGAAAATGAATAACTCCAAGTTAGGGTATGTGTACCTGGGAAACTTGGAGATGCTAAAAGGATTTTGGAAATGAAAATAAACTACCAAAATATGCCTTGGAGGACTAAGATGCCTTTAATCGCGTCTTAGTCCAATTGCTATTTTTTGGGGCAGACACAAAATCTTCAGATAACGAAACAAAATTCTGAAAAATCACTGAAAGATTCCACCTAGAGGACTAATACACCTTTACTCCCGTCTTAGTCTCGATTTGAATTTCTAAAAAGTGTGAATGTGGTCCTGAGCTCCTAGATCTGCAATTGCTTCTCCTCAAATCTCAAGTTCTAAAATAGTCGGATCTGACCTGCAGGTGAGTTTCTGTGAAGATGACAACTTTGACAATGCAACTTTGCAACTTTGACAACTTTGCACTCCAAGTGATATTAAAGTCTTCAACCTAGATCTGCAAATACAAATGGACAAGATGGAAAAACTTGTTGATTGTTAGTGAATGGGAGTTTTCCTTAGTCAAACCCCTTGTTGGTAATTAAACCTTGAAATGAAATAGAAATGATGAAGGGAATGGTGAATGAAAAACATACAATGCTACAACTCACCAAACCCTTGAAAATATTGCAAACTTGTATGTAATGGCTATAATGGACATGGATCTTGAAATGCTTGATTATCTTGAAATGCTTAGATCAAAACCCTAAATAACAAATGTTAGCACAACAACATACATGATGCAAGAGAAATATTTGATATGGCACTTGAAACTTGATGATGACTCCAATTTCTTGATGAATTGCTCTTGAATGCACTTGATCTCATAAATTTTCCTTAGGAATGCTTAGATATCTTGTTAGGAGAAAATGAGAGAATGAACCTTGTATTTATACTTATCTATGCTCAATATCCTGAAATCATATCACACCAAGCCAACATATGAACTCAAAGAATAAAGGAGGTTAAATCTACCCCAAGATTTGAAATTAAATCCCGAAAATGACTCAAGGAGGACTGAGATGCCCTAGGTGGCATCTTAGTCCCAAGTGATAAAACTTAGGGCACAAACACCAAAAAGGCCTGCCCAAAATAGATGCCTCAAAATTAGGGTCCTAGGACCTTGGGGGGACAAAGACGCCCTTAGTGGCATTTTAGTCCTGGCCAGAAATCAGGGACATGCCAATCAAATTCATTAAGGAATCAGATAAGCATTGAAGAATGTCGAGAATAACTAGAAAAATATATCATTCATAGGGCTTGTGGACATAAAATAGGACCAATTAAGCCATAAATAAGGATAAATAAAGCAAGGTGGGCCCAATCAAGTGTGAAAATACAAGGGTATGCATTTTACTACACTATATTTAGCCCCCACTTTAGTGAGAGGATGAGATTTCCTCAAACTCACACTAAAGTAGCCAACCACACAATCAAGAGGGGTTCAAATTTACAAATGTTAGTAAGATAGAATGAAAACAATCAAGAGGGTGGCCAAGCCCCCAAGATCAAGATCCTATGGCAAATCAACATAGGCACAAAGGAACATGCTTGTGGATGATATATGAAGACAACATCAAATAAAAAATTACACCATCAAAGACAAGAAAAGGTAAAAGGGAAAGAACTACAACGAATCAAGCTTTGACTGTCCATCCAATGTAGTGGACTGGGTTTAGGTTTGAAGAGGGTTTACAAGTGGAACACACTATCCACTATGCAAACAAAAGTGCATGCTCACGAGGTCTAGTGGGAACTAGATGTCTACTAGGTGAGCCCCAAGAGGTCCATATCAATGTCATACCCCCATGACTATGATAAGGACAAAAAGAAAATGCACGCTCACACGGGCTAGTGAAGCTAGGTGTTCACTAGGTGAGCCCCAAGAGGTCCATATCAAAGTCATACCCCCATGACTATGATAAGGAAAAAAATAAAATGCAATGCAACAAGAAAGAAAGAAAATGTTCGGGTTGATGCAAGAAGTTGGGTCCACAAAAAGCTCAAAAAGTGGAAGTGTTTTTGCTGTTTTTCAGAATTTGTCACACTTGGACTACATATTTGAGGCACTTACACAATGAATCTTAAAAAAAGTCGGTAATATGAAATTTAGAATTTTGAATCTAGTTACCAAATATGTAATTTATTCAAATATCCAGATGATAGAAATTAAATTTTGATAGAGATGTATAAAAACCACTTTTAAAAGTCCTTGTTTTTTTACCATACCATGCACGTGTACGGACACCACTTTTTGACCCAAATAAAATTATTTTTATAATTCCTTTTGGGGAAAGAAAACTAACAACATGAAGATTGATGAGGAATTTTGTTTTTTTATTGAATTTTTATTGGCCTTAATTGCTGTTTTTAAAAATCAATGTGTACAAACATCATAATTGGACCTAAACAAAATATTTTTTGATTTTTTTTTTTTATTGTGTAGAGAATTACCTGAAGATTGATGCTATATAATTGTTCTTACAAGAAACTTAACCAAAAAAATGTTATTAAAAAACAAAAAAAGCCTGATATTTCAAGTTTAAGGACTAGTTTGCTTAGAAATTAATTAAAAAATAACACATATAATCCAATCTTAATAAAAATTATATATTTGGAAACTAGACATCGTATTCTCTAATGGGTTTTAATGTTATAGCTTGATTCAAAAAAAAAGTCCATTAGCCATATTGCCAAAGTTGGACATTCTTCTTCAATCTGCCTTAGTTTTTTAGTTGCAGGTCAAGGCTAAGGGTCGGATTGCCAAGCCTTTCTCGAGCCTAAAACCAAGGCTGCATGTGGGTTGGAGATTCAAATTTTTAAAAACGTGTATGCGTTTTTAAAAATGTGTACACGTTACAAAACACAGATACGTTTTTTATTTGTTTGATTATTTAAAAAAAAAAATGCTTTTTAGAAACGAGTACCCATTTTTTTTTTCAAAACGCGTATGCGTTTTAAAACGGGTACCTGTTTCTAATTTTTTTAAAATAAAAATAAATGACATGTACGTGTTATAAAACGTGTACACGTTATATAACGCATATGCGTTATAGAACGCGTACACGTTTTTTAGTGCATACGCGTTTTTTTAGGCTCGGGTACCCGATGCATAATGCATACGTGTTTTCTGCAAGATTTTTTTTTTGGTCAAAAATTCCCCTCTTCATGGACCCAACTTCTTGCACTTACCCATTCAAAGGAATTTTGATTAGTGTTGATCATCGAAGCTTGTGCCTCTTCGACAGTCTTATGAGAAATTTTGCGAGTGGGGGACAATGTGCACCTCACTAAATACCTCAGGGATTTTTATAGAAAGCCGACTCTTCTCTGAGTTTGGAAAAATGGTAGAAATAAATTAAAATAGGAAAAACATAAAAAATGGCGATGTGCCGATGCTTTTACAATATTTCAAAACCACAAGTTTCCCTCTATGAGTGACATGATAGACACAAAACATCACATCTCTTCATTGTTGGGAGGAGAACAAACAACAAAGGCTCGATACAATTACAAATCTAGTCATTCAATCGACCCGCAAGAAGTGCATATTAAGATTTGAATCAAACATAAAAGTTTCAAAATTAATAGAAAAAATTCAAAAGCAACATAAACCCTTCCTCTTGATATAGCATATCATGAAAAAATGATAAGCCTACAAAGAAAACAGAGAAGTCCAATGACATAGTCCAGTCTCTAAAGATTATAATTTAATCATATACACAAACAACATGTAAATCTGATAATCAAACTATTCAGATTAAGCAATACATAGTGTTCCATTTTGAACGAAGATATAAAGAAAGAAATATTGACAAAGATCATATTATGCACAGTTTCAAATATTTCTTCAGAATAACTCATACTTCAAATATAAATAAACTTTAAAATAGAGATCAAATTCCAATCTGATAATAGTTTGATCATAAAAAAACATAACATGCCAGAGTGAAGAAGTTTTCTGTAAACTTCAAATGAAAATATTTCTACTAACTAAGAAATCTAAGGAAACTTTTTCCAACAAGAAAAATTTAGGAACCCTTTCATTATGTTGCCATCCTCAATTTATAGTCACCAAGGAGAGAGAAATGCTGACCTCGTCTAGAATTAATGACTGCCATACATCCACACTTGATAGCTTGGAAATCTGATCCTAGATATTTTTATTAGGTCACTGGAATCTAGCTCATCAACTTTCAATTGCCACATTTATATCATTTAAATATTTCAATAAGTTTAGCCCTCATAATCACTCTGATTCTAGAAAGACAGTCTGGCAAAGGTATTGTTGATCAACCAAGTGGCTTTGGCAACACCGACTTACATCCCTTCATTGAAAAAGGCAAAATGCATTTCGATGGTCTCCAAGTGAACACTCCCAAGATATAGCTCCCTAGTGCGAAGGGATGACGTTTCACACGGGTGGATAATCTCATATTCGTGAAAAAAGGATTCATGAAAATGTGCACCAAGCTGACACATGGTCTGAATTCTGACCGAGGAGAAAGTGATTATTAAAGCACACACAACCACCACATGGTGAGTTGCACACTTGTCGGAAATATAACCTCTTCGAGTACGGATCACCCTAAAGACAAAAATGAAGCCGGAAACCAAAAATAGATAAAGGCAAAATTTTGCTTCACACTTAGTTCATGCAAGGTCTTACTCTTAATGGACATCATTCCTAATGTATCCAAGAGAGGACCAGTCAGAGGATAAAATATTCACCACTTAGGGGATGTAGTGCATCACACCACCACTAAGGGGAATATAATTTGCTGAGATAGGTCACACTTTTGAAGGACATTACTCCCAATGTCACGACAAAGAGGAAAACACATTGTATGAAGAAAGAAAATCACATCAAGGAACATGGAAAAGAAAATGCAAATGAAATAATGCCAATATATGACCCCACTTTAAAGAAATTACTAACACCATACTATGAGCAATTACTTTAAAGTAGACAAACATGGAAAAGAAAATGGAAGAGAGGGTTGCCCCCGAGAAAAACATAAGGGATCTATGGATTTGGGGCTAGTATCTGTCTTTGCTGCAATGATATTAGAGAGCTTGGAACTATCATCATTCCCAAAATACACATAGAACTAGAAGAATGAAACCAAGAGAGCAAAAACAAAGAAAAAACTTCTGAATCAACATGGAAGAGACATAAGGTGTCTTGATGCCTTGCGTCATCCCCAAAAGGAAGACACAAAACAAAAGCGAAAAGGAAAGAAAAAATCTTTTGGGTCAACATGGAAGAGACACAGGGTGTCTTAACACCTTGTGTCATCCCCAAAAGGAAGACACAAAATAAAATAGAAAAGATAAATGAAAAGCGAAAAGCTTACGACATAGAGAAGAATGAAGGTACAAATAGAAGAATGCACAAAGAGAGAGGAACGCCAAATAGAACATCACGAGGGATCACAATACACACATGAAAATGAAAGCAAAAAAAAAAAGACTAATAAGGCACATGCAGATCAACCTAAAGTAAGTTATCTACCTCCTAGTCTCAATCTGCATAAGCAGAAGGTAGATAACAAACAAAAGGGACAACAACAAATGCCTGACTAGGACAAGGCCATCTACTTCTTGTCTCCACTGAGTGTAAGACAAGAATGGGCCGAGATGGGTGATGAGAAGGGTCATGTAATGGTGAGAATAGCAAGATTCTACAATGATTGCATGATAAAGAAGGGGTCCCATGTTAAGGGACAATTTATATGATGTTAAGCCTTTGAAGTTCTTATTTTAATATGCCACATGTATCAGTATGGTGACCAAAGATTCTATGTGTGTGTGTGAATATGTGAACTAATTAAAAAGATAAAACAACACACCAATGAAACATTAAATCAAAGGAAACTAATTAAAAGGATAAAACAAACTCTAAATAATAGCAGTTCCTTCAAATGCGTTCCATTGTCCTCTATCTCCAAGGACTCGATTCAAGTTACTGGCTCTCAGTTGGTTTAAGCACCAGCTTGTTAGAATGACAACTTAGGAGAACAAGATTGATGCAATACGTATGCCCATTTCTAATGATTTAAACTATGCTATGAACATGAAATGCTAAAATGCTGATTCGAATGCAACTATAGTAACCGCGCATAAAATGTAGGATGAAATCTAATCTCCAAATGGCTGTATTTATAGATTTTCGGAAGGAAAGAATCTAGTTGTAAAGATCAACGGTCAAAATCGAACCTGTGAAGATGAACGGTGTGAAATTCTGGAAGTTAAGAGAAAGGTGGAAGGTTGAGAGAAAAAAGGAGAATATTTTCAACCCACGAAACCATCTTCATTCAAAAATGGAGACAAACATGCCATTTGTCTTTTCATTTATGAAACGTTGGTTGAAGTTTGAAGATAATTCCTAATTAAATAAATGAATTTATTTAATTATATGTGACATGTATTTTGGAAACTTCCATAATTAAATAATTAATATTTAATTATGTGAGAGATGAAAAAGATATGTAATTAAATATTTTATAATATTTAATTATGTGAATGATGAAGGATGAATTAGAGGAATATTCCATAATTCAAATTTAAACATTCAAACTTTAGAAATAAAATGATAATTAAATAAATAAATTATGAAATTTATTTAATTTAATTAAGAGGAAAATAGCAATAATTAAATAAACTTATTTATTTAATTAAACTAGAGGAATTAGGAAAATGAACAATATAAATAAATAATTAAATTTATTTATATGTAGATGACTTTAGAATATTAATTAAATAACTCATATTTAATTAATTAACAGGTTTGATTAACTATGACCATTTTTAGACATATACATTTTGCCCCTTTTTGAAGTGACGTGGTTTTATGCATTGCTTCAAAGAAAAATTCAGAAAATTTGCCCCTGACTTTGAAAATTGACTGATGCTATATGCCCCCTCGGGAGATAAATTGTGTGATTTGGATGATATTGATGATGTTTGAAAGAATTAAGATGATTTTGAAGAAAAACGTTGATTTATCTCTCGAAATAGCGCGTTGCATAGTAAAAATAATAATATCTTCCCATTTTTAACCCCCTTAAAAGGTGGAAAAGGTGAAAAGTCATTGTCATTTGAATAGTAGCCTTTTGCAGTTTTTAGAGCTCTGAGAAGAATTCACGAGATGCTGATCCATTATGAGCGCCACCGATTCGAGTGAGCCCACTGGTATCAGAGGCCAACAACGTACAGACCTTTGGTAAGATTATGTGATCCTCCTTTGTGAATTTTGTCTGAATTTGTGATGATTTTTTTGATTTTTTAAATTTTTGAATCGCGACTTTAGCGCATAGGATGCCAATTTAGCACATACGAGTCTTAGATTAGCACATAGGATTGATAGAATAACGCATTCAATCTGGCGCATTTATGAACTATTCTAGCGCATAGATGAGTAGTTTAGCGCATAGATGAATAGTGTCATGCATAGGTTAGAATGATGCATACAATGGATAGAATAGCGCACATGTTGATCAAATAGCGCATATGCTAGAATAGCGCATCTACTAGATAGATTAGCGCATACCCCTAATAAAGTAGCGCATAGGTGAATTAGCACATACAATCTCTCTTTTAGCGCATCCAAGATAAAGTAGTGCATAGGAAGACTGTTTTAGCGCATCCATGAATTTTTGCTGATTTGGCAAGTTTGAGATTGATTTGATGATTTCTTGATGATTGTTGCTGTTTTAGACAACTGATGTGATGATTTCAAATAGCATCAAGGATAGATTAACTTGATTTTGATAATGATCTGATAAATTTGTCTTCGCGCTTGAAAACAAATAGCAAGATAATGATTTTGATAAATTTGCCTTCCTGCTTGAAGAACAAATAGCAAGATGATGTTGATATTGAGCCAATTGGCTATTAAATTTGTTTCCATGTATGAATGAAAAACAAATATTAGATTCTGATAAATTTGCCTTCCTACTTAAAGAAAAATAGTAAAATATTGAGATGCTGATTTGATTCACTTGCTTGATATGATTTGCGTGATATTTTCTTCTGATAATCCTTGCTGATTGATATGCTTGATGTTATAGGAGGATTTTAATATCCTCCAGATCATAGAGCGATTTCCTTGTACATGGGACATGATTCCCAGACTATCTCAGGTAGAGATAGGGGTGATTGCGAGATGTGGGTTGGGTTCCCTGCTTAGGATCCCACAGTATAGGGTCAATAGGGCACTGTTGACCGCACTAGCTGAGAGATGGAACAGTGAGCATAATACCTTTCACTTGCAGACTGGGGAGATTACTGCGACTCCTGAGGATGTGTACATGATTTTAGGCATCCCAGTAGTTGGTGAGCTTGTGATCTACGATCATAAGGAGATTGGAGGAACATATGCCTTACAGAGAGTCTTCGACAATCCCCATGTTAGTGGTTATGAGGTTCTATGGAGAGACATGGTTCAGAGTTATGCCCCACTTCTATCAATTCTAGTAGGTTTCATCAGTGGCTTCCTTTGTCTTGATCAAAGGTCAAAGGGACTATCAGTAGGCTAGGGTCAGATTTTGGAGGACATGCTCCTTCATCAGACAAGATATGCGTGGGGATCATGCATGCTTGCCCATCTGTACCATGATCTACATTAGGTGGTATACATAGATGTGAAGAGTATCTCGTATGGAGTTACTCTTTTATAGATTTGGGCATGGGAGCATATTACCATCACTCATCCAATTGTTCAGAGAGATCGCCCACTGAGCTATCCATATGTTCATGCATACACAGGTCCTCTTGTCCAGCCAATGCTAGGCAAGTTAGAGTATTGGTGGAGGATATTGGATGACATGGGTACCATCATCTAGAGACTGTATCTTGATTGTGAGGCATGGGATGAGGATGACATAGAGATTCCTTATTGTGGGATAGTTAGATATATGATTGGCCGTACTCCCTTCATTATTGAGCCATTTTTGGTTATGAGAGTATTGAGGCAATATAGACGAGTACAAATGATGCCGCAGGGTGTGGCTCACTATGCTAGACGCCGAGAGGATGTGCCAAAGTGGGGTCCATTTATCACTTTTGAGGCAACGAGGGCTGAGTACACAGATCTACAGCCAAAGTTTTGGGCCATACATCCTGAGGTTACAAATTCTCACATGACAAATGATTATGCTGCTTACTTCTATTTAACATCTGTTTCTGAGACTGACTAGTCCAAATGAGCCTGCTTCACTGTTAGGTGGACTAGTTATATGATGGGCACAAGAGTAGCCAGAGGCAGGGCATCCACAAGGTCAGGCACAAGCACAGGTAGGGTAGCCACAGGCAGAGGATATAGGTGGGGTGGTTATAGAGGTGGATGATGAGGAGGATGAGCTAGGTAGCTCTGATGACAGTGATGGTGATGGGGATGACAAAGGTGGTGGTGGGCAAAGATTTTTCTTCAATATTCCATTTAGGACGAGACCTCGCACAACCAGAGTGGTTGACCAGCTGAGTACTTCAGCTCCACGCATTACTATTAGAGCTTTGTCATAGGGACAGTTGGACAACTTACATGTAGAGATTCAGACTCTTCTTAGTCAGCTAGCACAAGCACAAGCTACCATCAGGCAGTTATAGGCATAGGCTGCACAACCACCACCTCCTGATCCATAGATAGCTCAGCTCACAGCAGAGTGGGATAGCTTCAGAGAGTGGTGTATTCAGGCAGAGGGAGTAGCAGAGAGACTCCTAAGGCCAGTTCAGATTACCTCCATTGGAGAGGTTGTGGTAGAGGGACTAGAGACTGCTTGATAGGCCGAGTACTACAGGATGAGATACTTTGAGGTAGTGCCGTCCGAGCGAAGGATTTCTTACACACAGTCAGGTACTCGATTACGGACCCACTCACACAGTCACACCAGGAGTGCTACCAGGAGTGTGGGATGACTTGTAAGATGAGAGATTGGGGCTTCTGGCAGTAGAGATCCGGCGAGACCGACCACCTCAGGAGGCAACAATAGCCATGCTCCACATCCGGATGCACCTCAGTGATGAGTGATTGATACATCTTGCCATTGTATTTTATATATCTTGTTTAAACATTTGATATCCTTGTACACTTGGAAATTTGTTTTGATGAGATTTATGATATGCAGTGGTGATTCGACATGCATGTGTTATGGATTTATGTATGCATTTCTATTTCTATATGTTATGATGTTTATGATTATGGATGATGAAATGTTAATGGATGCATATGATATGAATGATGATCTATGGTGGATAATTTTATGATGAATGATTATGTAAATGAAATGATTGTTTAAAATTTTATATGATGATGCAATGCAAATGTTGATATATGCAGTATGTAATGAATGTGATTTTTCCTTTTTCTTAATACATGATTATACAAATGATGTTTTATGTACATTGATTATGAAAATGATAGATGAAATGACATGAAAATTGAGGCGAAGAATTGATAATGATAAGATGAATGATATGATAATGATAATGATATAATAATGAATGAATGGAAATTAAATGATAATGTTATGTATAAAATGACATGATAAAAATGTGATACTAAATAATGATAAAGATAATGATATGTTAATAAGTGATGTAATTAATGTAAAAATGATAACCTAAATGATGATATGATAATATGAAAATGAAAATGATAATGAGATGAGATGTAATAAATGTCCAAGTGTACTCAATCAATATATAAAATAGGATATATATATTATTTCCAACCTCCCAAAAATATTTCATACAACCATGAATGTAATCCAAATGAATTAATGCAATCCTAAAATGCCTAAATGAACCATTCCTTTGTTGTCATTCCGTAAACTAACTCTGCACTTATTTTTCATCATTGAGCCTTTTGATATGTTGAAAGTTAGTACAAACATCAATAGGGATGTTAGCACCGAGGATGACCTAAGTACTTCTTTCATGATTTTTCATATAGCAAGTTAATACAAGCATCGAGGTATAATTGAACCAAGATGACCTAAGTATTGTTTGTATAAACAGACAAAAGTTAATCATTTTCTTAAGCAAATCCCAAAATGTCAATATGTTTCATTTGAAAAACTTGCACAATACTAGCGATTAGCTTACAGACAACAACCAAAGAAAAATCATACTCCTTCCTTGTGATTCTAGTTCAGTACATCATTGAACCACTCCAAAGATATGATGTCATCAAATGTTAAAACAATAAATCAACTTATGCCTTAAGTTTGTCATTTATTTTATTTCAGATTAAGATCATCCAATTTTGTTCAGTCTCTTGTCTGACAGCTGTTTTGACTCAGTCTAATTGGACATGTTTATTGTTCTGATATTTCGATACTTGACAAATGTTGCTGTTTGCCTGCCAAAAAATTCAAAAGATGACTGGCCCCAATGATTTTGTTCTTTTACTCTGTATAAGACGCATCCTAATGCTAAGGATAATCGCTAATCATCAAGCCATGATGAGATCCTTGTCGTTTCAAGGAGATGTTGGGCACATGATGCAGATATGATGGCTAGGCATGTATGTGATGCTGATGAAAAATGTATATGAGTAATGCAATATGTATCCTAATAGATGGGAGAGCCAATTAAATCATAAACAACGCCTGTTTGCCAGGTTTTCACCATTTGTTTTTTATTGCACTTTTTCTGATTTTCTGATTTTTTTGTATTTTGATTCTTTTTGATTTTTTTTGTATGTCAAAAGGATGCTTGTTTGCTAGGTTTTCACCCTGATGACAATTTTCTTTAGGACATTTTTTAATTTTTATGATTTTTTTCATGGATTTTTATACTGTTTTTGGTATTTTTCAAGCATAAAACTTCTTCAAGCGAATACTATTGGTCGAATCTTCAAACAGGTCCCCTTCTGGCATGGATAACTGATATTCCCCTGATCCATATGCTGCAATAATGATAAATGGACCTAACTAATTAGGTTCGAACTTGCCTTTCTTTTCCCACTCTTGCTGATTACGTGGGTTTTCTTTGAGAACCAGATCACCCACTTGGAAAGCTCGTGGTTTGACTCTATGATTATAACTACAAGACATAACTTTTTGATACCCCTTTAAATGATTAGGTGAACTTTGTCACCGCTCGTCAAGCAATTCCAGCTGTTGCAATCTTGATACTCTGTAATCCTCATCATTTATGAGCCCTTTTAGTGATACTCAAAGTGAGGGAATCTCAATTTCTAATGGAAAAATGGCTTCTTCTCCATAAACCAAAGCGTATGGGGTAGCACCTATTGGCGTGTGAATACTGGTTCTGTATGCCCACAAAGCTAGATTTAATTGAACATGCCAATCACGACCAACATCATTTACTGTCTTCTTTAGAATCTTTAAAATTATTTTGTTTGAAGCCTCTTCTTGGCCATTTCCCTGTGGATAATAAGGTGTAGAATACCTATGTTGAATGTGAAATCTTTCACAGATTTCATCAACATCTTGATTTTTAAAAGGTCTTCCATTAGCTGTAATAATGGAGTTGGGAACGCCATATCGACATATGATATAGTTCAAAATGAAGGATGAAATTTGTTTGCCAGTAACAGTTGTTAAAGGGACAACCTCAATCCATTTAGTAAAGTATTCAATGGCTATTATAATGAACTTGTGTCCATTTGACGATGATGGATGTATCTTGCCAACCAGATCCAATCCCCACTGAGTGAAATGCCATGCTGTTGTGAAAGGTTGCAATTCCTGAGTAGGAGCGTGAATGAGATTCCCATGAATCTGACATTTTGAACATTTCTTCACAAAGATGAATGATTCTTTTTCCATGGTGAGCCAATAGTAACCCATTCTAACAAGTTTCTTTGCTAAGGTTAGTCTACTTGAATGAGTCCCACAAATACCACCATGAACCTCTTGTAAAGATTTTTCTGATTCATCGCGTTTGAGACATTGAAGGAGGGTACCATCAAGACCATGTCGGTATAATATGTCAGCAATTAGGGCGTAACGAGAAGATTGACATATGAAATTCCTTTTCTGATTCCTAGACAAATCTAAAGGCAAAATGGTATCTTTCAGATAAGCATAGATTTGGCCATACAAGGGAGATTCAAAATCAGTTAGGTGACAAATTATTTGGGTTTCTAGGTTATCATAGGCAGGAGAAAACAATTGTTCCACCAAGAAATCATACTATGCTTGATTCTCTAACAACTGGAGTAGTGATGCAATTGTAGCCATGGCATTCGCAACTTTATTATTAGCAGGTGGAATTTTTATGAACTTGATATCAACAAAGTATTTCTTGAAATCATCCACCATATTTTTGTAAGGAATTAGATTTTCATCTTTAGTTTTATATTCATCATTTATCTGATTTATGACAAGTTGTGAATCACCAAAAACTTGCAATTCTGTGATTTTCCAGTCTAATGCAATTGTCATTCCAATTAATAGCGCTTCATACTTAGCTATGTTGTTTGTAAAAGGAAACATCAGCCAATAATATTTTAGAATTGTATGTCCTTGATGTGTGATGAAAATAATACCTACTCCCGAGCCATGTTGAGTGTAGGAACCATCAAAATAGAGTGCCCATGAATGTGTAGTGTTTGCTGTAAAAACATCAATGTCAGGAAAATCAATGTGTATTGGATGTTCTACTTGCATTGGTGCCTCCGCCAACTGATCTGCTATAACCTATCCTTTGATAGCCTTCTGATCCACATAATGAATGTCAAACTCACTCAAGATCATGACCCATTTAGCCAATCTACCAGTTAGGGTTACCTTACTGAGAAGATATTTTAAAGGATCAATCTTACCCACAAGCTTTATTGTATAAGTTCACATATAGTGTCATAAATTTTGAGAAGTAAACACTACTGCCAAGCAAGATTTTTCAATGAAGGTGTAATTTAGCTCATGACTTGCTAAAGTTCGACTGATGTAATATATTGCTCGCTCCTTTCCTGTTTTGTCTTCTTGTGCCAATAATGCTCCTAAGGACACTTCCGTGGTAGAAATATACAATATGAGTGGTGTACCTTGCACTGGTGGAATCAACGCTGGTGGATTCATTAGATAATGCTTTATCTGATCAAATGTTGCTTCACATCTTTCTTCCCATTTAAATGGAACATTTTTGTGTAAGAGATGAGTAAATGGTAGACTCTTATCTGCCAGTTGTGCAATGAATCTTCTGATGGATTGTAAACATCCCTGTAATGAGCGTAATTGACTAATGTTCCTTGGTGGTGGCATATCAAGAATTGCTTGTACCTTAGCTAGATCCACCTCGATTCCCTTCTCTGACACAATATAACCCAGTAGCTTTCCAGATTTCAACCCAAAGACACATTTCTTAGGATTAAGTTTGACCTTAAAATTTTCCATTCTGACAAATATTTTAGATAAGATAGCTATGTGTCCTTCTCTGGTGTAAGATTTGGCGAGGAGATCATCTATGTAATCCTCCATGAATGTGTGCATCACATCATGAAAGATTGTTGTCATTGCTCATTGGTATGTAGCTCCTGCATTCTTCAACCCAAATGGAATTACGTTCCAACAATATGTACCCCAAGGACATGTGAACATTATTTTATCCTGATCTTCAGGCGCAATCTTTATGTGGTTATATCTAGAAAATCCATCCATTAATGAATACATAGCATGTCCAGTAGTTAAATTAACAATCATAGCTATGTTTAGCAGAGGGAAATCATCTTTTGGGCATGCTTTGTTCAAATCCATGAAATTTGTACAAATTCTAATCCATCCATCTAGCTTTGATACAGGTACAATATTGGAAATCCATTCTGCATAGTCTATAGACTGAATGAAGGCTACATCTGACAGTTTCTTTAACTCCTCTTTGACCAGTAATGCAACATGTGGGTGCATTTTTCGTAGTTTCTACTTCACAGGTTTTACCCCCTGCTTGATGGATAAAAGATGCATGATGAGATCGAGATCTAACCCAGGCATATCTGCGTATGACCATGCAAAATTAATTTTATTATTCTTAAGGAATTATGTAAATCTAGGGATTTCCTCTTCTGTTAGAGATACAGCAAGTTGCAATACTTTGGGCTGTTTTGTAGTACCTATATTGAGTGTCTCCGTTGGTTCTATGAGAATAGAGGACCTTTCCTGATAGTGCTCAAGAAGAGTGTCAAGTTTCCCATCCTCTAGTGCCATTGAAAGGTTTTCACTATCATATGAGCTCTTTATTTCTCTCTTTTGATGATCTAATACTGCCTTTGTTAGGTTTTCACCATTAGATCCTTCTTTTATATTATTAATTTTGTAGCTGAGAAACTTAGCACTTTCCTATCTGAAACTTTGATCTTGTGATTTGCTAGTGGAACCTATTTCCGTATTGGATGAACAAAGGAAGATTACAATATTTTCATCATCAGGAAAAGTTGGGATATCAATTGGTGTAATTTGTTCCCAATCAATGAGTTTAGGATGGACTAAGGTAAATGGATCATCAGGTTGGGTAAGGTCATTAGCAGTTAAATTCATGATACTATTATAGTTTTCGCTGTGAGGAAGATCTATGATGGTATCCTCCTATCGATTATCTGTGTCATTTTGAATCGAATCATCATCACTTGAGTCATGATCACTTTGTAAGACATAATCAAGTGGAGGCCTTGAGCTTTCCCCTTGTGTGAATTCGGGTATATACTTGTGTACAACATCTACCTATTTGTCCCTCCAAAATTTATCATAAAAAATGGTGTCCCATTCATATTCATTAGAGTCAGTATCATAATTGTTTTCTTGTATTCTAAGAATTCTTTCAGCTAATTCCTCATTGGATTCTCTTTGTATTGTTTCTTCCTTTGCATCCTCACCATATCCTAACCCAGTTTTATCTTTAGGGTGAATTTTTTTAGTCAGATAGGTTCAACAATACCTTCTTTCCTCTTGCCTATAGGGCCATTTGCCTCATAACCCATTTGCTGCATTATTGAATAACCCTTTCCATATTGCTCAGTGGGTAACTTAAAATGTTGGACCGTTTCATCTTCATCTTTATAGAGCCAATTGAGAATAGCTCTATCTTCTGTTTTGTTTTCTTGAGTATCTACCTTGATAAATCATCCATCAAACTTGGTGATAGGAACCGAAGCTTGTGTCCCTAATGTTGAAGTTGTTGTAGCTTGTTGTATGGATGTAGATGGTTGACCATGGGATCTTGGGGATACAGGTAGATTAGAGAGACATAAAGAATATTCTCCCACCTCATTATCTTTAATCTTAGCTTGGTGCCAAAATTATTTATCATTTCTCCTACTTGTTCACTGTGTTTAGAAGTAGAGATTACCAAGGCCTCTCTATTATGCGGGACAAAATTATCCCGAGTTGCTCTAAGGTTAGAACAAATTTGAGTACTAATATGATCCACTGGTATTGTTACTTCTTGTCTGTCATATGGGAACTTTAAACATTGATGATATGTAGATGGAATTGCTTGCATGTCATGGATCCATGGATGACCCAAGAGTATGTTATAAGATAGATCCCGATCTAGAACTTGGCAAAAGGTATTCTTCACAACAAGTCCCACTCTGATTGGTAGCATGATGAGGCCTTTGGAAGCTCTTTCCTCATCATCGTATGCCTTAATTGTAATTTTCCTTTGTGGATCTATAGATTCCTCTGAATATCCCAAAGCAAGGACCAAATTTAAAGTAAAAATGTTTAATCTAGCTCCCCCATCTATTAAAACACATCTGATTCGGGCTTTATGAACCATGACCTCTAAATAAAGTGATGAATTATGAGGATTTGTCATGGAGGAGTCATCCTTTTCAGCAAAAGATAAACATGTGGGTGAGGACAAGTGTCCCACCATGGCTTGAAATTCATTGATATCTAGATCAGGAGACACAGTTGTGCCAATGAGTGCCTTTTCCAGAATGTCCTTATGGGCTGGTGATATTTTGAGCAACTCCAAAATAGAAATTTGGGCTGATGTTTTTCGCAGTTGATCAACCAAATTGTAATGACTTGGAGGGGGAATTTCTGCTTTAGATGAACTTCCTTTTACAATTATCTTGGCCTATCCCCTTTTTGTAGCATTAACCTCTCGATATTCTTGCTTTCCTTTGATTCTAATAGCTTTGATTTGCTGATCGTCGGTGTGAATATGTGAACTAATTAAAAAGATAAAACAACACACCAATGAAACATTAAATCAAAGGAAACTAATTAAAAAGACAAAACAAACTCTAAATAACAACATTTCCTTCAAATGCATTCCATTGTCCTCTATCTCCAAGGATTCGATTCAAGTTACTGGCTCTCAGTTGGTTTAAGTAGCAGCTTGTTAGAATGACAACTTAGGAGAACAAGATTGATGAATATGTATGTCCATTTCTAATGATTTAAACTATGCTATGAACTTGAAATGCTATGATATGAAAATGCTAAAATGTTGATTCGAGTGCAACTATAGTATCTGCGCATAGAATCTAGGATGAAATCTAATCTCCAAATGGTTGTATTTATAGATTTTCGGAAGGCAAGAATCTAGTTGTAAAGATCAATGGTCAAAATCGAACCTGTGAAGATGAACGGTGTGAGATTCTGGAAGTTGAGAGAAAGGTGGAAGGTTGAGAGAAAAATGGAGAATATTTTCAACCCACGAAACCATCTTCATTCAAAAATGGAGACAAACATGCCATTTGTCTTTTCATTTATGAAAAGTTGGTTGAAGTTTGAAGGTAATTCCTAATTAAATAAATGAATTTATTTAATTATATTTGACATGTATTTTGGAAACTTCCATAATTAAATAATTAATATTTAATTATGTGAGAGGTGAAAAAGATATGTAATTAAATATTTTATAATATTTAATTATGTGAATGATGAAGGATGAATTAGAGGAATATTCCATAATTCAAATTTAAACATTCAAACTTTAGAAATAAAATGATAATTAAATAAATAAATTATGAAATTTATTTAATTTAATTAAGAGGAAAATAGCAATAATTAAATAAACTTATTTATTTAATTAAACTAGAGGAATTAGGAAAATGAACAATATAAATAAATCATTAAATTTATTTATATGTAGATGACTTTAGAATATTAATTAAATAACTCATATTTAATTAATTAACAGGTTTGATTAACTATGACCATTTTTAGACGTATACACTATGATACTTGCAATAAGATGTGTTTTTATTTTTAGGATTTAGAAATCAGTTTTCAGGTATGGGTGGTAATGTAATAAGTCCTTGACTGAGAAGGATATGTAAGGTTCGCTCGGTGGAATATGGCGGACAAGGATATTGAGGTTTTTGTGTTTTATGAGATGTTTTGTTGCGACTAGACTCTCCAACTTCTGTAGCTGAATAAGGAGGAGGAGGACCTAAAGAGATCCTATCATCCTTATCATTATGATGAGTTATTAGTTGTTCCTTAGGAAGAAGGACATTCACATTGGGAGGTGAATTAGAGATCACCACATCATCACTACAAAGATTTTGGTATTCTCTAGGTATTTCTGCGTTGTGAGGGGGATCTTGATATCCTAACCCTTTTGTGTTTTCAATAGTTGGAATTTGGTCTAAGAGTTGATGAATTTCATGTTCACTTGTTGTATCACATCCTTGTTTACTCAATATTGTGAATCCTTTTCCATATGTTTCTTCAAGGTTGATTGAAGTGTTTGTTACTTTGTTATCATAAAATGGTTGATTGTTTTCTTGTCTAAGGGAACTAGATTCACCTAGTGTAGGGAACTTAGGTTTGACGTTTGCTTTAGTTTCAGGATGTAAGTAACCAAACATTTCAAGAGGTGGTATTGTAGGGGTATTTGGTTGTTTCATGGATGGATAGAATGATGCATTAGCTTCGAGGTTATCAAGAAAATCATTTAGGAACTTGTTCATGTTGTCATCATCTTCTCTAATGATGTCAACATCACAAGGAGGACATGCATTAGGAGTTGAGAGAGCATGAGTGAGTTCAAGGTCATTAGGATCATTAACAAAGGAATAATTTGAGACATCTACTAAGGATTTTAGGGACATCAACAACTTTTTGAAGAACATATCCATGTTGCAGAATTAAGAAAATGTACTTGAAAATGAATGAAATTGGAATAACAACAATTTTGGAAACTAAAACAGCAAATTGAAAGTAGCCCATAGAAACACAAAACAATAATTTTAAACCTTAAAAATTGGAGAATCAAAGTCAACAGGGACTAAGATGGCAGTAAGGCATTTTACTCCTCTTGATGAGATTTGGCAGTTCTAGAGGTTGAAATAGGAAGTAAACAACAGGGAGATGATTTTGAGCAGAAAAAGTTGAGAGGGACTAAGATGCTAGGAAGGGAGTTTTAGTCCCAGTAGAGTTTTTTCTAAGAGAAAAAAAAAAATTTGCTTCAAAAAAACTTTCTTAGGTTGCCTATACAGGGACCTAATGTTCAAAAACAAAAAATGATGCAAACAGATATACAAAGAAAAGTAATGACTAACAAGCAATTGAATGCAAGATTTGAAATGCAGTTTTTCAAATTTTAATGAAAGAATAATGCTTCTAAATGTTAAGAGAATGAAAAATTCACTTTTTAGTTTTTCAATGAAATTTAATGATGCACGAAAGGAAAACAAGCTATATGCACTTTCACTAATACAAAGATAGAAAACCCTAAATGCAATTTCACTAATGCAAGATGCAAGAAACCCTAGATGCAAAATGAAATTAATGCAATATATATCTAGGACTCTAAAGGACTTCAAAACAAAAAAGGAATAATGCTCAAACAAAGTCAGGTTCACCAAAATGAATAATATGTAAAATGGGAAAGGGGTATTGCCTTCCTATTCTACCTATGACACTCAAATATGTCCTAAGAACCCTAATAGGATTGACTATCAACATCTCAAGGTGAGCCACTACACAATTAGGAGGACTTAGGAGGGGGTGTTCTATTAGATTAAGGGGTTCACCACCAGACAAATGCTTGGAAAAGAAAATGTTTGAAAACACACTATGATATGCAAAACACTTAAAATAAAAAAATGAATCTTCTTAATATTGAAAATGAATAACTTCAAGTTAGGGTATGTGTACATGGGAAACTTGGAGATTCCAAAAGGATTTTAGAAATGCAAAAAAATTGCCAAAATATGCCTTGGAGGACTAAGACAACTTTACTCCCGTCTGAATTTCTAAAAAGTGTGAATGTGGTCTTGAGATCCTATATCTACAATTACTTCTCCTCAGATCTCAGGTTTTGAAATAGTTGGATTTGACTTGTAGGTGAGTTTTCGTGAAGATGGCAACTTTGACAATGCAACTTTACAACTTTGCACTCCAAGTGATCTTCAAGTCTTCAACCTAGATCTGCAAATACAAATGGACAAGATGGAAAAACTTGTTGATTGTTAGTGAATGGGGGTTTTCCTTGGTCAAACCCCTTGTTGGTAATTAAACCTTGAAATGAAATAGAAATGATGAAGGAAATGGCGAATGAACAACATGCAATGCTACAACTCACCAAACTCTTGCAAATGTTGCAAAATTGTATGTAATGGCTGTAATGGACATGGATCTTGAAATTATTGATAGATCTTGAAGTGCTTGGTTACTTAGATCAAAAACCTACATCACAAATGCTAGCACAACAACACACATGATGCAAGAAAAATCTTTGATATGATGCTTGAAACCTGATGATGGCTCCAATTGCTTGATGAATTGCTCTTGAATACACTTGATCTCATAAATTTGCCTTAGGAATTCTTAGATATCTTGTTAGGAGAAAATGAGAGAATGAACCTTGTATTTATACTTATCTATGCTTAATATCCTGAAATCATATCACACCAAGCCGGCATATAAATTCAAAGAATAAAGGAGGTTAAATCCCACCAAGATTTTTTAGGTGACATCTTAGTCCCAAGTGATGAAACTTGGGGCATAGACACCAAAAAGGGGCCCAAAATAGATGCCTCAAAATTAGGGTCCCAAGACCTCGGGGGGACAAAGATTCCCTTAGTGGCGTTTTAGTCCCGACCAAAAATCAAGGACACACCAATCAAAATCATTAGGGAATAAGATAGGAAAATTGGAGAATGTCAAGAATAACCAAAAAAAATATCATTTGTAGGGCTTGTGGACATAAAATATGACCAATTAAGTCATAAAGAAGGATAAATAAAGCAAGGCAGGCCCAAACAAGTGTGAAAATGAAAGGTATGCATTTTACTACACTACAACACCAGAGGACACCAAAAGTTGAAAAACCCCCTATAAAAAGACCCATTCACCCTTGGGGGAATGAGTCCTTGTAGGCACCTCAAAACCCACTTTCTTGGGTAGGTTTTCCATCCTCTGCACTTCCTAGATCTGCTTGCAAACTATCGTTTCTATTTTTGTTATCATAAAATTTTGTATTTCAAGTGTTGAGTCATGTAATCCACTTAGTTTATGCACTTTAAATTAGTCCAAAAAATTGCAAATCAATCATTTCGGTCATAAGAAAGTAGATATCCAAGATTCCAAAATAGGGTTGGCTCACCTCAAGATTGAATGTCAATCATATAACTTTGTGATCTCTCTTTCTAATGAAATTTTAGAGGAAGGAACCTAGCTCCTATTGTTCTAGATAATTGGGACATAGGATCCCTTTTTCCATATTTCATTTTTGTGAACAAGACATGTTAAAATTACATACCTTCTAAAATTTGTCATAATTCACCCTAGATCTAGGTTTTACATTTGCATTTCTTAGTTAGGGTTTCATCTTTGCATTCTAAAAAGTCATAAAAATTCAAAAAAATTGCATCACAGGTTGCATTAGGGTTTGTTTGAGTCATATTTAGATTAGATTTACATTCATATTGAATTCATTAAGTGGTTAAAATTTGAAATTGTTCATTGCATGTTCATTGCATCTTTCATTTTAGCTCAAAAATAAGTGAAAATTTGCATAGTTTTGTTTGAAATTTGCATCAAATTATTATGTTCAAAAAATTTCATTTTCAAATTAGTTAAGTATTGCATAGTAGATCTGAAAATTTCATTCAAAATTGTCCTTTGTTGTCTCTTTTTTTGCATGTATATCACATTGTCTCAAATTGAAAAAAATTACATTATTTAATTTCAAAATTGCATTTTAGGTTGTGGCATCTTAGAATCAGTTAATTACTACATTTTAGATCTAAAAATTGAATTGTAGGAATGAAAAACAATGAGAAACCAAGAAAATAAAAACACTTATCACACTACTTATAAATCCCTATTGCATTCACACAATCTTTGATGAATAACTAAAAGCAATAGTATTCTATTTCTTGAATAGAAGCTAATAGTTCAACATCCATAACACATGATGTGATATGAGAACTTATAAATAACCCTTGATTATTTTGAGTCAAAAGGTAGTGAATGCAATACTGGAGAGCAATATAGGTCGATATTCAAAATTAAATAAAGACACTAAGTATTTGAGTCATTTTTTGTTATTACAAAACAAAATTACAACATTTCCTATATGTGCTATCAAATAGCTTAAACTATGCAAAAATATCTCATAGAGATGAAAGATAAAAAAAATTAGAACCCTTTGAATGAGGCTTTGGATTCCCTTTTATAACATTAGGAAATTAACAAGTAAATAACCTCATCCCAAAATTTCTTGACAACCAAAATCTCAGACAAGAGGCATAGTAATAAAACATGGATCCATTCACAGGTTGTGTGAAAAATTATACTTTTCATTCCATGCCTTAAACATATCCTCAGAAGGCCAGTCATGAGCTAAGAACATTCCACATTCTTCAAATTTTGATGATACTTGGCATCAAGTAAAGCACTTGCCTCTCTAAAAGAAATTCCATGCTATGATCTGCATTGACCAACCTGTATGAATAGGAATTAAGCTCATTTATATCAACTTTGTTGTCTTTGAAAATCAAAAGTTGGAGTGTGGGGATTAAAAAATATTGAAACTATCCTTCCATTTCTCTAGGGTCTTCAACTCCCAATTATCTTCTAATAGGTGGGGTACAACCCTATTGTCAACATTTAAGAGATAATTCATTTTTGCTTGTGCAACTTCAATTATATTTTCCATATACCATTTTATGATTTTGCGCCATCTTGACAATATCAAAAGTAAGACGGATACTAGGTTGGGCATTAGATGTGTTTTCAGATCCCTTATACATACCTTCCATACATTGAAAATAATATTTCTTTCAATTATTCATCAAATATTGTGTGAATGCAATAGGGAATAAGTGTTGTTCTTTTCATGGTTTCTTATTGTAAGGCAGTGAGGTTAATTATGTTTTGTGCATTGTGGGAAACAACTGAGTATGCAAACGTATTTGAGTGAGCAAGTGAATTATAAGGAAGGGTTGAGTTAAATTGTAATCGATGTCAAATTCAGAAATACACAATGTTTAGAAGAGATAATATTTAATGCAACAATAATTATGGTAGAAATATATATAAGCAACATTTTCTGAAGTGCATGGCCGACCTATGTGTCTTTCATGATGATTGAACCTAAGAGAAATAATTATCAAAATAAATAAATAAAATGTTTTCTTTGGGCCTCCCAAAGAGGGCTGATCTCCTAGGTTTGTGTGCCCACCCTTGGGAAATAAACTTTAAATGTTGGTCGACCATTGCAAAGGGATTTAGTTTAATTTTTTTTTGTTAGTCGACCTAGTGAAAGGAGGTAACCGTTAATTTGAAGAGGAAATTAATGGGTATAAATGAGGGAGGTTTTGAGGTCATTTAATCATTTAATCAACCATTCATTTCACATATTTCCTATTTCAAGAGAAGATATAGAGAAAATACCGTAGTAGACTTATGAGTAAAAATCAAATATTTGAAGGAGCAAATCTACAACAAAAAGGAGTAGAGTTATAAAAAAAAATCAGACATATATCTTGAGTAAACTTAATGAAAATATCTATGAGGATTGATTCCAAATTTGAGATAATTTATTGAATTTTTTTTTGCCGATTTGAGTGGAGTTTTTAGAGGTTTAAGTCAGATTTGTGAGAAGTAGGCATATTCATTGAAGTCCTTGAAGGGATCTAGGGTAGATCCAACAATATTATAATCACTTTTTTTAAAGGTTGGTACCTTCTACTTTGAAACTTCAATAGGTTGGAGCCTCTCACTCAACGAGATTAGAGTCTCTTCCTAAATTGGTGCTCAGTGGAGGGGACTAGTGTCTCTTGTGTGTTGGTGCCTACAAAGTTGTAAGAAGTTTTCTATACTTAAGCAATATTTTGCCATGGTTTTCTCTTGCAATGGTTTCCATGTAAAATAATGTGTGCATCTTGTGTTATAATTTTCTATATCTTACTTGTGTGGATGTTTTGATTATTTCTTATGATTGCAAAAGTTATAAATTGAAAATTTTGATCTTATACTGATTCACCCCCCTTTCAGTCTAAGCACGTGTGTTTTTCTTCAAAAAAACCTAACTGCTTGAAGGAAAGATCTTAAGAGCACACATGGAAAGTTGAGAAGAATTTTCCTCAAGCTGAGCATCATTGTCCATGTAGTATAAAAAATTGTACTCCCTTTTAGGTGAAAGTATACTCTATTTGGAATCGACTTGAGTGACTTTTTCATTAATGCATTTACACACGCCCTAAGCTCTAAAATTTCCCCATCAACTCGAGAGAATGTGTCTACATTACCCTAAAAGATATTTCATCAAATTATGTTAAGAAGTGCCATGACTATGTAAAAATAATGATTTTAAGGGACCCTACACATCCAAAGAAAGTTTTATAAAGTGTAAAAGAGCCAAAATAGGGTGTCCTTGCACCCTAGTCCAACTTAATTTCTTGAAAAGAAATTTGATTTCCCATGTTTGTTAGTCTTTAATTTTGGAGATGAAAATTTAAATATGATCCTTAGCAATAATTTAATCCCTAAAATTTAAATTTAATTATGTTGGCCTAAACCTTAATTTTACTAAGTTCCACTATATAAACATGAATTTATATTTCAAAATCAAGGAAGGTGAATTGAAGAAATTGCACTTTGCCAAAATACATTCAAATTTATAGGTTTTCAAGGATTTTTTCAGATTTAGTCAAGTTTATTATCAATGATTGGAGTTTGATGTTGATAGAAGGACATGATGAAATATAGGTTTGGAAAGTGCTCTTGGCCATTTTCTACAACCTAATGACTTGTTTTAAAAGTTTTATCATCTTCAAGTTTTAGATTTCTTGCTATGCAAAATGAGGTATTGTTTAGTTTTATATTTTCCTAAGGGTATTTTAATTTCTCTTGGGTTGATCTCATTATTATCATTTAGGAATCCTCCTCTAGCACACTCAAGTAGGATTTTATGCATTTTAGCTCATTTCAGCCTTAGAAACACTTAAGGTTAGGAGTACACACACTTTTATCAATCAGTTTATTGGTTATTTGTGAAGATAGAAATACCAAAACTGGGGTTTGACCAAGGAAAAATATTATGTATCCACACTCTCCTCTCTCTTTTCCAAATTTGTGCAGGTTCAAATTTGAAGACATAGATTGTAGAGTAGAGGAGTAGAAGGAATCTATGAAAAGTCAACTTGGACTAGGGCATCCTTGCACCCATGTCTAGAAAAATTAGGCAAGTTCAATTTAGGACCATAGGTACACAATATTCTAATTTCTTTAGATCTAGCCTCTGAATTTGGTTTTACAACTTTACTATTACATAAAGATCACATTTTCATATTAGGTCCTATAGTCTAATTAGGTGAACAAAATCAAATTACTCGTAATTAATTTATGTCATAAAATGATTAGATTTAGGGTTGATTAGATCACCTTAAAGGTTGGAAGTCAATCTAATTTCCCTTCCTATTTGCATCCTAATGTTCTTTGGAAAAGGATTAATGTTCATGATCTATGCATTAGACATAGGGTCCCTTTTTCAATAAAATAGTTCGATGGGAACAACTATGCTTTTTGGTGTATGAGGATGTGCATTTATTTGATGACCCATGTGTTGGAAATATCGTCATTGATGTCAAAGGTATAAAGATGAAGTTTGATATCATTAATGTTAAAGGAAGAATGAGGAGATTATTGGATGTTGTTAGCATGACTGGGAACAAGCATGACTAAAGATAGAATAATTGAAGGCAAAAATGAACTTACTTCCATAAGAGGAGCTCACCTACTTGACACTAAGAATCATACTTTGATTGATGATGGTTGAGAAAATAATATTTATAATTGATGTTTTGGATTAAATGATAAGAGGCTTGAAGATGGAATGATGGATATGTTGATATATTTTCCAAGCATAAAATGCTATACAAAACATTAAAATAAGAAGTTACAATCATGATGACCGATTGGAAGACATTTTTGAGAAATATTGAATAATGAAGAAAAGGCCGATTCCAATGATAGGTGGGCAACAATGACAATAACAAGTTATCACAACAAAATAATTCACATCAACAGTTTGTTTAAAGAATGACAAGTTTAATTATAAAGCATGACAAGCACTTTATTTACTAAGAGTAGCATGCTAGTCAACTTCCTCATCAACTAACAATGACCTAATTAAGGAAAGTAAGACAACAATGATAATTTAGATTATAAAAAATTAATATGTTGAAGATGTTAATGCTAATGAAAAGCATTGATAATACACAACAATAAGATTCAAAGAAAAAACAAAAGAGAACTATATATTATATACAATTTTTATACATACAAAACATATGAATAAAAACCTTGGTATCCTTGTGTTGTGCAGCGTAGTGCTTGGGTTCATGACATGGATTAACCACATCCCATGGATTCATTAACCCTAGCGGTTGTATCGAGCATTAACAGGTCAATCTTTTGGTACAATGACAACCGTCTGTGTAACAAATTAGGGATAAAACAGAAATAAAAATGACAAAACTATCTTTTTCTTACTCAAGGAAGTATGCAATGATTAAAAGTTTCAAAAAGTAGTGATCATGATTAATATTTAAACTAAAAGACAAGGTGGCAATTTATCTTATGACCCATAAAAGATAACTTATTGTATCCTATTCAAATAAAACTTTACTTAGTCTTATTCAAAGATAAAGTAATGATTGGTAATTAGTAAAGGTGTGATTTATTAAAGAAGTGAATTTTTAAAAGTGGTGTGATTCATTAAAAAATTTTTTTATCACATGCTAGAAAGAAATTGCAAAAGGTGCAATTTAACTTAAGAGATATTTTCATTAAAAGAAAATATTCTTCAAAGGACATGATTCTTTAAAAAGTTTAATATGATCAAACAATGTTCTTTGTGAAGAGGTGTGACTTGCTTTAAGGTTGTGACTATTTATGAAGGGAGATGTCTCAAGGGGAATTGTACCTCTTGGGAAGGTATAAAACAAACATTGTATGAGAGTTGGAGATGAGTGTTGTTTTGCAAAGATAATAAAGCATATACACCAAGGGCCATTAATGAAAAGTTAAATAGCAAATTTGATAAGAGAATGAGAAGATAAGATTATAGATTTGATGAGAAAGATATAAGGAGTATTTTAGGAGATTTATATGATGAGTTTGTGACCATATTATTGGCAGATTTATGATCAGTCTATAACATATTTGAGGAGGAGATTATAACAGTTTGAAGAAGAGGACTATAGAAAAATTTGTGGAGAAAGAAATTATCCATCATCCATTGTAGAAGAAAAATTGATAAGGTGGAAATTTGAATGAGGGGTTGGTGCCTCTAGTGGGTTTGTGCTCATAAATTGAATCAGGGGTTGGTGCCTCTAGTGGGTTGGTGCTCATCAATTGAATGAGGGGTTGGTGCCTTTAGTAGGTTGGTACCTACAAACTTTGAAAAAAAGGAATTTATATAAAAGCATTAATTTTTTGTGGTTTTCTACCATTAGGGTTTCCACATAAATATTGTGTTAAATTATATTCTTCTCATGTGCATGATTAATAAAATTGAGTAAATAATGTTATTGTGATTGATAAAGTTTAAATTGATTTAAAATTGTTGTTATATTGATTCACCCCCTCTCAATATAACTGTGTGCTCAACAATTGGTATCAGAGCTGGATCCTTCAAATTAGTGTAACCAACTAGAAGGAAGATATCAAAGAGCACACATGGGTAGACAAGAAGGATTCTCTTCAAACAAAGCTTCATTGTTTGATGGAACTATAATGGCACAAATTTTCACCCTAGGAGAATTCCCCATTTCATCACCCCTACCCTAGAAATATAAATTTGATGATGTAAAATCCTCTGCCACCACCTTACTCCATCCACTTGATCACGTCTTTTTGTATTGGTGGAGGAAATTTTGTCGGGGACGCGCACGCATCGCATGGACTTCCATGTGCTATGCTTCTATCTTGACAAGATTCCTTCCCCTAGAATTAACATAAACATTACATTTCCTATTGGGTGGAAACTGTAATGCCTCTTGCCTCCTTGATCAACAAAATTCAGGAATTTTACTTCCTTTTTGCTAATTCAAATCTATCAATTCTCATTCATTCACTCTCCTAGACTCTCTCAAGCTTGAAGGATCATCAAGCTTGTTCCTTTCGCTATTGGCCTTGAGTTCTCATAGTTGAGAAGGTGATACTGTTATTTGTTGTCCATTTGCATCATCTTGTTTATTGAGTAGCATTCTAGTTATTTGTGCTCTCAATTTAGCAATACTATTTCCTTTCTATTTCTCTATCACTTTCTACACTTTATGGATATCTAGCTGTCTATGGAGGTGGGAACATCAAAACAGAGGTTTGACTGAGGCAAACCTCGAACACAACCCAACATTTTTCTCATTTTCGTGTGTGTAGGTGATTTTGAATGGAGCTACTTGAAGAATCAACTCGTGGGTAAAGAGGTATATTCTCCCACTCTCTTTGTCATTTTTAGAGAAACTTATTTCTAGCATTCCTTTTGTTGTACTTTCAATTTCAATACTTTTCCCACATTCTGTTAAAGCATAAAACTCAAACAATTAGATAGTTAAGTAGGCTTCTTGCGTTTTTTGTTTGTTCTCTAGACCTTTATTCGTATAGGATGCTAGCAGTCCCTGAGACACCTATTGGGACTGTAAACATTTTGCAAAATTTTAAGTGCCCATGAGTAAAATTCGCTTTTCACACTCAGACTTGCCCTTGAAATATCTGCCCTAGTGACCTACTTTGGAGGGTCATAATTCGGAGCCCATTTGCTTTGATGCCAATTCCCTTGGTGAGTATATTCATTTGTCATATGTGAACATGTATGTTTGATTTCGGCTTCCTATGATGAGTTTTAATAAGGTTTTGAAGAGAAAAGTTGGAAGGTTCTGGGACCATTTTGTTTGCAAACTCTCAGGCTTGCGAAGTGGCCTCTTGTTTAGACAGGTATTTCACAGCTGGATAATCGTCATGACAAATTGGATTGGTACTCTGCATTCCCCTCATATTCATGTGCTCCCTGGTCTAGTTTTAGAGTCTCAAAATCAAGTTTGATATTTTTACCAGGTTAAAAGCAACTGCAGTTTGTTTTGTTTTTACATCTGCATTTCCAAAATGTTTCAAGGAGGTCAAATTTGATCCTCAATATCTTGTGAAGAATGTGGATTGAAGGAAAGAGCTCTTGCACACATACTCAATTGACCTAAATGATTTAGTGAGTCTAGTGGTAGTTTCCCAGGAGAAGATTTGGTAATTTTTTAAGGAAGTGACTTGATGTGCTCGAGTTGGTTCTTGATATGTGCAATTGCAGAAAAGTCTGAGTAAGCCGCTTTGGATGTTAATATCTTGCACCTCAGGATTAATTTTGACAATACATTTGTTGCAATGAATTTTTGGTTCGAATGTCTATATGCTTGTTCAGTTTCGCGGCTCCTGGATGATTTTTGATGGGTTAATTAATGTGTTGCTGACTGTGCCAGGGCCAAAATTGGTGTTTCAAAAAGTTTCAAACTTTCAAATTCTAAGGGTAACCCATTTCGTTTTTTGGTCTAAAATGTCTCCAGCTCCATTTTCGTCAAAAACAAAGGTCATATGATACATTATTATAATGCATTTCAAGTGCGGTGAACACGTCCCGAGGGCCAGTTTACAAAGGAGGTACTTGATTTTTGATGGCTAGGAGAAGTTTGATTTAAAAACCATGTTCTAAATAATTGATCATGACCTCACGTAAAAACTCTCGACTCCAGGGGTCACCGTTTGTGCGCAGTGAATTTTCTTTGTTTGGCCTATAGGCGTAATTAAAATTTGCATTTTTTCTAGTGTTTCAAATGCTTATGCTTAAAATATTTTTGAATATTTTAAACAATATGCAAATATGAAAAATTCATTTAGGGAAAATATAAAATCTATTTCAAATCTTTTGGAGGAAAAGCAAGTTTAATTCTTGCTTTTGATTGGTCCAAACACGACTTTCACGACTTTCATGACTGCACAAAATTGTCTTTCCCATTTGTATTGGCAATCAATGATGGAATTTCCTCTTTATTGCCCATCACAAATTGAATTGTCTTCTTCCTCATCAAATTGGCGATGAGCAATACTCCATCCTCCCTATCGCCTATCACTAATAGAGTTGTCTCCATTTTCTCGTTGCATTAGAGATGTGCGATGGAAACCTGGGAAACTTTGGAATGAGTGATAGTGGGCTTGTGGGTGTTGTTTGATAGAAATATTTGAGGTAAATTCTAATGTTGAGGAATTAAATGCAAAAGGAAAGGAGCAAGTAAATATTTTTATAGGTGGATTAAAACTTCGAGCCTTCATGAATTAAAATCAAAATTTTGTTGCTAGAAATACTTCAAAGCCTGATAAAAAGAATGAAGAGCCTTCACAAATAAATAATTTTTCAGCTCCCATGTATAACAAAGGCTTTGAGCTGCAAATGGAGTAAATGGTGAATGAATAGGTGAAAGATTTTCTACAACAGATGAAGGAGAGTGAAATATTTTCACAGAGGCTTTTATTCTTCCACAGTAAAAGTGGATATTTTCTACACCAAGGCATAAAGAATGATGAATCTTTCAGGTAAGGGAATATTTTTCTACTGCAAGGCAAAGGAATGATGAAGCGGAATTTTTCTTTTCTGGATGAGGCTTTTCTTCAAGTGGTGGGAAGTTATTGATCAAAGGGAGAAATGTTGCTAGATGTCAACTATTGATAGATTTTAGGGATCTTCTTCCTTCTATATCTTTTCATTCTTTCTCATTTTTGTAAAGGGTTTGAAATTCTGAATTAGGTAAGTAATGTAGAATAGAGTTGAGTCCAAGTCATAAATAGAGTATGTAAATTGTAACAGTTGGATTTTATGAGCAAGTGTTAACCAATTTGTACAACAAAAAAAGGTTGGTCATGAAGTTGTCTCCAGATTTGTATGCTTTTAATTATATGAATTCAATATATCAAGGATGTTTGAATTTGTCATCACAACTTTCCTATGATTGTGTTGTTTGGCCATGACTCTCTTTCAAGTAAAGAGTTAAATTACTTTGATCAGATAATTGTAATTTAGAGTGCACAAATGGGATTGGTAAGTAGAACTTTATGACAATATGAGTGGATTTGTTAACGTAAGACATAATTAACATATTTTAAATCCATTGGTTACACCTAATTTCTTGATAGGATCTCTGTTGTAGTTTTATATTTGACTCAGTGACCCATGATTAGGCATCGATCAATCACAAAGCCTAAGACTTTTTCAGAAATAATTCAAATCATATTAAATCTCTATTGCTTTTATGTTTAACTTATCTCAGTTCCCTGTATCTTCATGGTATTTGAAAGAGTATAGAGGCTAAATTTGAGAGAGTTTCATCTATTAACCCTCTATTTGTTTGAGATGAAGATACCTAAGTTATGTGTTCTCAACAATGTTCAATGCAAATGGGATTATGCTTGAACCTGGTGGAATATAAAATACCCATTACTTATATATCTGAGAGCTATCCACTTTCATAGTGTTGGAAGAATGAAGAAGATCACATCTCTTGATATAATTTTTGTTGTCATTGATATCACCATGATGTATGAGTTGCAACTGCAAGATTCAAAGTCATTGTGATCCGATATTTTGAACTAGTAATGCAAAATCATTCTCCAGTATTTTTCTATGGATTTCCTCTCTGGTAATAGTTTCTATCTCAGTTTTTGGGAAATGGCTAGTGATTGATAAAAAAATGCATGGACGAGATTTCATGTGCAAAGATGCTCGTGGTTGTCATCTGTATCATTTTGTTGATTACATTTTTGTGATTAGGTCTATTGCTGGCCGACCTAACAAGTGGTTGAAGATGAAATGGATTAAATTTTGTTTGTGTAATCCATACCGACAATGACATGGTTGAATTGTTTTTGAGGAAGTTTTGTGTTTACTTGGAGCCGAACTGATTGTTACCTATGGATAATAAAATATATATGCAAGATGTTTTTGAAGATTAAAAAAAAGATGTGTTGGTGTATGTGAATGTTAGTAGATTATGTGTGGAAGCGAAAAGAGTGAAGAGTGATCTATTGGCATGCAAATTTCTTAAGCTACAAAGGAAATGAATCTGCACTAGTGGTGTACTTTCATCAGTTCAATCTCTGGAAGTTAGCCATTTTGTTTCTACAATTTTTGTAGGTAATGAGCCTCCATTTTGGATAGTGAGTCCTAGCAGTGAGCCACCCTTTTGTAATATCTTATAACCGGTTATACTATATTGTGAGTTAATCCTCACCATGGGTTTTCCCATTCTATATTTTCCATGTAAAAATCTTGGTGTCTCTTGTGTTATGTGCTTCATGTTCAGTTAATGCTTCTACTTGTTCTAATTACCATATGCATTAGATTAATTAGATGGTATTTGTTCAATAAGTTTAAGTATATACTGATTCACCCCCCTCGCAGTATATTGGATATTTAACACATAGGTCTATAATTTGTTGCTTGGCATAAGCTTCTCATACATTGAGCCTATAATTAGGAACCCCCTCCTGAGTCCTATGGAGCTCAAAGTGCAGAAGGCTTCCATAGCCTTGTTCGTTGGCTTTTCTTATCTTCAATATGCTGATAGTGTAGACTCCTTGTCCTAAACCTTTAATCCCAAGATTCAGGGATTGTGTTTCTCCTTAGGGTTGAAGGTTGCAAGAAAAACAACCAAAAACATCGACACATCGTGCTAGAGTCCAAGATCCATGCTATCGTCTTCAAATAGTGAGTTGTCTAGGTAGCAGATCGAACCTTTGAAGTCAGCTCTTTTGACCTTGTAAACATCCGATTTCAACAGAAGGAAAGTGGCAAGCTATTTTCTGTTCTTTTTCAGCCTTAATACCTTGTCCTTTGCAATTTGTTTAGCAAACCCAATGTAGTTTAGGGAAGACTATTCCTTGGGGATCTCTCATGACCTAGAGTCCTAGGGGTGACAAGTCCCCCTTCTCTATAGGAACAAACTACGCTTTTTGGAGCCTAAGAATGGATACTTATATAAGTGCCCTAGGTTTTGATATTTTTCAATTAGTGGTAAATGGATATACATCTCCATCAAATCCTCCAATGGATTCAACAAGGAAGAAGGAAAGCGAAAATAATGCAAGAGAAAAAATGCAATCTTATATGGATTAACAAAATTTGAGCTTTTGAAGGTGATGCATTGTAAATCTGCCAAGGACATATGGGATGAATTGAGAAACATATATGAAGGAGGCACCAAAGTGAAGAAAGAAAAAGTTCAAACCCATAGAATGGAACTTGAAATTCTCAAGATGTTGGATGAAGAAAACATTATTGCATACCTACTTCAAGTTGACGAGATAGTTAATACCATAAGAGGTCTTGGTGAAAAAATAGAGGAATCAACAATATCTTAAAAGATATGTAGATCTCTTCTCATGAGATTCAATGCTAAAGTCTTTTCTATAGAAGAAATGAATGATTTAGATAAACTTACCATGGATGAGCTACATGGAATCCTCACAACATATGAGATGAGAACTCAAATAAATGATACATCAATAAGGGAAGAAACCTTCAAAGCCACAAGAAGATCAAAGGATAAAGAACCTATTAACAGTAAAAGTTTTGAGGAAGAAATAGATAAGGAAGAATCTTTTTTTTTCAAAAGTTAAGAAGACATAACAAAGGAAAAGTGTCATTAAAATGATTTAGCTATAGAAAAGTTGGACACTTTATTAAGAATTATCCATATTTAAGAGAAAGTGATCGTGATAAAGAAGATGAGTCTTATATAATGAAGAAAAAAAATTATTCACAAATATGACAAGAATAAGAAATATTATGATTGCAAAAAGAGTCTCTATGCTTATAGAGATGATAGTTCATCCAGTGAAAGTGATTGGGATAGCTATAGGGAAGAAATGCTTTCTATGGCATTTGAAATAGAAGGAAACACCCTAGAAAATGATGATAAGGAAATAAATCTCCCACATGAAGATTAAAATATCAAGCCAAAATATGATGATGCATATGTTTTTGAGGAAGAACTATATCATGCCATAGATGAAATTGAGACTTAGGAAGAATAATTTAATATAAAAGCACCTATTTCAAGAATAATTCAAAAAGACCAAATCACTTGAAGAATAAAAAAAACCAATCATCAAAGTTCAAATTGAGGAAGAAAATAAAATTGAGGAATGTTGATGGTGTTTTTATGCACTTCACAACACAGGTAGTACGCAGGCACATTACCTCTCTTTAAATACAATCTTCCACAATCAAATTGTAGAACACTATCCCAAGGTCTCTTGGATGTTAGGTCATGATGATGCTTGGGATAAATCAGTTGTTTGATGTGATTTTTTTGGAATCACAAGGCGGTCTTACATGGTCAAAGCTGGAGGAGAATTAGGTCGATCATTGGAGTTTCTTGGAAATGGAATTACTGTACTTTACTAGAGGTTCGGGTTGCAGTTCTGGACTCCATTGCTTTGTTAGATTTGACTTTACAATGTGCAATGAACCTTGGCACAAGTTGTTTCTAAAAAAAAGGGGAAAAAGGGCGAGGGAAGAGGATGTTTCCTAGACCTGCAACTACCAATGAACAGTGATAATGGAGGTTCCTGGTGTGGACAATTTCCTTAAATAGAATTTCACTAAATCTGAATTCTCACAATATCATGAAATCTATGCTATCTTCTAGGGACTGTAGATATTCATCATTCATTCGCCAAGGAAATGTGAATAAAGATAAATTTTAATGAGCAACAATAAAATCAAAGTCCAGGTTAACTTTACACAGTCATCTACCAGCAGCAAATGACCAAAAGTATGGACAAGGAAAGCGTACACACAACAATAATCTTCACAACCAAAGACAACATACTAAATCCACTACAACTAACTAATGAAACTAAAGCAGTAGAGTAACTTAAAGAAAAACTGTTAACTAAAGGGAGAAGAATCATGAAACATGTGGAGAAACCCAGAAATACACCAGAAAATGACTGTAATTTCTATTATAATCTCAGCAACATGTCTTTACAACAACTCAACTCTCTTAAAATGAGAGGAGGAGAGCCCTATTTATAGTTTCAAAAAACAAAATGAGTGGCCAAGATTCAATTCTATTGTGTGGCCATGATTCACTTTACATTAGGGTTTCACCTACCCTCAAATATATTACATTTTTAAAACATTCCTTGTCCTATTCCTATTTCGTCATCTAGTGACAACACTGTAGCAACTTCGTCCTGTAGCTGTTTGCCCTCTATTGTAGCTATTCTTTGAGGAACTCTTCGTCGATAATAGGATTGCCTTTGCTCTTCTTCAACGCTACATACTCTATAAAGCTTAGGATTAGAGACTGGTACTTGTCCAACTCCATGATGTTTGATCGCAGAATCTCATAACTCCATTCCTGAGAGTTGCTGAAAAGCTTTTTCCAATCTTCGTCGTACTTAGCAGCATTCTCCTTGAAAGCTTCTGACTGCGTGAAGGCCTAGGCTGCAAAACTCATGAAGTTGGTGGTGACTTTAGCTGACATCCCATCTTCCATGATCTTTAGGAAGTGGGGCTTTATATTTTACGAATTAATCTTGATAGCAGACACTTCATACCCCATCATGACCTTGAGGTATTGAGTACACTCCTCTCTAGAATTCTTGGCCCATTCGATGTCCAAGGTTACCCTTTCCAGAATCTATTCCAACTTCCTCTTCTTGTGACTGAAGTCACGCCTCAATGTATCCACTAGCCAGTGATCCTCATCCTTGAAAGCAAGGTCCTTTTCCCAGACCTCGCTTAGCAAAGCAAGTATGGCCTCAATCTTCAGATAGGCTACTCTATATTTCTCTGGGAACTCCTCACAGATCCGCTTTGTGCCTTCGAGGGTTCTCTACACTTTGAGGAACTTATTTGTTGTTCGGATAGCCAAATTGATGCCTATGTTTCCCATGTCCAAGACCTGCCAGAACCAGTTTTCCATAGTCTTGTCTAAGTTTCTTCTCCTTTCTAATATGTTGATCTATTCTTGGGATAACAACTATGGTGGAGCCGATGACATGGTGGGTTGTTCATCCTGGGATGACCACTGCTGAATGTAGGCCGTTAGATCGGCCACTTGTTCCTTGAGCTCCTCCTTTGAAATCTTATCCTGTTGGATAAGGTGTACCATTGTGGCGATCGAATCCTGGAGGTGATCGACCTTCTGTTCTCTCGTGGCCATTCCCATGTCAATGGTGGAGACGTTATAAACTATACCTTTCTCTCCAACCATCGATGTTGCTATCTGCACTGCCCTTGATCCTGAGGCATCCATGGTTACCTCTGATCTGGCCTTTGGTTTCTTCTCCTTCTTTTTGGTGCTTATTTGTGCTCTGGCCATGATGGCTTCCAACCTTGCCTTGGGATCCTTCAAGGTGGGAGTCTTCTATTTTAGTTGTCTCTGCAGCCACTCGGGTACTTGGGGCTGTTCCCTAGGTGGTTCACTCCGACTCCCGCTATCCTTCTTCTCAAGCTCGGCGGCTCTGACGATAAGAGCCTTCCCCTCAGTCCCTGCATCTTCCTTCTCCTCATCGAAGTCTGTTGAAGGGTTTTATGTTCAGTGGGGGATTTAGTATTCAACTGCTGTTTGGGTGGATCTCCCTTTTCAGCATCTCCCTCTTCTTTGTTCTGATTATATCCATGCTCCTCGTGGAGGGATGCTCCCTTGTCATGCTCTAGAGTCTGGTTTTGTTTCTTAGTAGGAGACTTGCTTCCCTCTGTCTCGTGAGCAGCAATCTCCTCTTCCCTCACAAGCCGGTCTTCGACATCCTTGTCTTCAATCTCCTTGAGTTGCTTGCCCCACTCTGCATTGAGCTCGGGATCATTGGATTCTCGGATTAGTTCAGCATTTTGCTCTTCGCTGCTCTCACTGGAGGACTCATAAACAACCTCATCGATTTCCCGATGCTCAAACAGTGGATGTTTGTGGTAAATAAATTCCTCGTCCTCTGGTCTTGTTATAGCCTCTAGCTGTCATCGCTCAAGCTCGTTTGAAATTTGCGTCGTCACCTCCATCCTCGGTGGTTCAATGGAGGGAAGATAAGCTAGAGTGAGGGCCATAGCTTGAGCTATTGAATCCTGAACCATTGGATTAGTGAGCATCTCTAAGAGCTTAGAGGACACATTTTGCATATATTTTATGAATGACTCAGGGAGACTAGGGGCTGACATCGTAGCAACGGAAGCAGAGGGGAGTGAAGGAGACATAGAAGAAGAGGAGAGTGGGAGGTTGTAGCTGATGAGGAATCCATGGGAATAACCTGGAAGATTGGAGAAGTGGAGGCGAGGTGGACGGAGATGTCCACCGCAGGTGGGGAGGAAGTGGTAGCTGCAAATAAAGCATGCGGGGCGGGAGTAGCAGTGGTAGCAGCAGTGATCGTAGTAGGCGAAGACCTTGGTGAGTTAGATCCTTCTTCTCTGATCCCAAGGGGTGGACCTTTAGGCATCACCATTGCCTTCGTGCCTCCAGTTATTTTTCTCTTCTTCTTGGAAGGCTCTAGCTCAAAAGACTTGCGGGCATAGACCTTTGGTTTAGGCAGCTGCTCACTGGCCTCCTTTCTCTTCTTGGTCCTAACCAATGGTGGTGTGCCAGATGCTTCCCCAATTGCGGTGGCAGCTACTCCTCCATCGGAGCCACTTGGTTCACCTTCCAGTCCCTTGAATGTCAAGGCGACTCCTTGTTGTTTTAGTTAGGCCACCTGTTGGTCGATCCATGCCCTTGTTCGGATCTCAACGGGACTAGTGAGTATGCTGATGTCATCAAGCTTTGGTTCATTCCAAACAATCATAGGTAGTGGCAAATTGGTGATGACATCATATTTTGGATCGATCACCGTGTCTTCATCTTCTTCAAGTTGGTCATGAATCGGGCATAGGTTGATCCTTCTCACATAGATGGTGGTCATGCGCATGTACTGTCTCATCCGTACCTCAAGATCATCTTTGCAGTTGGCCCAAAAGTCTTTGACATTGTGGAGGTGGGCATACTCTCATCCTAGCGCCTTCTTGATGTGTCCATATGGGTCCATTCGAGGTCGAGCTGTATATTGACAGAAGTTGTATTCAACCAACTCTCTTTCAGAATACCCCGTACACTAGGAGGTATGAATCTTGTACATTCCTTGGCCGAGCCCAATGGGGTAAGATGGGCCTGCCAAGTGCTTATCACTTAGGATGCTATGAATATGTCGTAGTTGCCGGGTCAGCTCCAATAGAATGATCCGGTCATTGGGGTACTGGGGCAACTTATTTGGTCTTTCCATGAATCCTTCGGCACAAATGTATGTGAACTTTAGTAATTGTATGTAAAGGAAGGCATACTATTTGAGGAGAGCTCTGGCACTATGAGAAACTCTTCTTTGAAAGTCACCCCCGAGGGACCGAATGATGTAGGCGATGAACGCATCATTCACCTGACAGTAATCCCTCTTGAAATTCCTGAATTGTAATTGGGTGTATTTATTGTAAGGCTTGAGTTCCACCCCTGATGGATCACTGGGTACCACCGCCAATCCCTGATAATGTTGTCGATCAGCGAGGGAATATACCAAGTAGGAGGTCATGAAGAACTTGGAGGTCTTCTTCACGGTTGTAAACTGCTCGTGGAAGTAATCACTGATTATCTCTCCCCAATAGAAGGCGATCCCATTGCTGCGGAGAATCTACTCTATGAAATAGAACATCCATTCTTGGAAGAAGGCCATCGCAGGAAGGCCCATCACTCGGCTCAGCAAAGTCACGAGGTCATCGTAATCCTTGAAGAAATCGCTGTGAAAAAGCTCCTGAGGAAGCTTTCCAGCACTGCGCCGCTTATCCTTTAGCCAATACTGATTAATGAGCTTTTTGCACCCTAAGGGATCCTACTCCCATAGTTCCCTACACTCCCCCATGGTGGGAGTCTCCATGTCCTCATAAGCAGGAATGTGGAATGTTGCTGTTATACCTAATAGGGACATGTCTGCCAGGATGTTTTCGTCCCGGTCCACTATGGTTTGGGTTTCTTCTTGATAGGCTTCTACACATGCCATTACTAGTTTTGGGGCCACTAAGGCCGGTGACAAGCCCACAGCTTTGGCGATTCCGCTTTTCTTTATTAGTTTTGCATTCTCTGTCTTGGGGTTCATTCTGACCCTTTGTATGAATTCGTCAACATCAACCTGGCCGATGTTGGTATCTGTGATATCCCTCCAGAGAGAGGTGACTCTGGATTGTATGGGAACTCCTTGGAATTTGTACCTCATCAGGTTCTTGTCCTCCTTGCCTCGAGGTGTCTTGGCTATTCCTTTCCCTTTCTCCTTGGAGGCACCAGAAGTTTCTGCACCGGATTCCATAAATCCTGCACAAAAGATGAGAATCAGTAGCAATAAACATGACAAAACGGCCCTGGGCAAGTCCCTGCACATCAAGATTAGCCTTGCAATCATTATTCATGTTCAATAAGTATATAACACTTGATAATTCATCATTAGAAAGCAATGCAAAGAAACCAGGTTCCCAGGGCTGAAATTCCCTTGGCAGAATGCCGTTTGAAAGGGCAAATTAAGGATGGAATTCTCAAAGGCATTTCCCAATGTGGGATTTGAGTTTTAGAAGGTTGGCATGAAGGAAGACCTGATTTTGGCAAGTGGGTTGAAATCCATTTTGGATTTGGAGTTCATTTGATCCTTCATTTGGGAGTTCGGGCATCAGATGCAGGACGACCATTGGAAATGGCGCAGGTGAGGCAGAAATCCGGGTCTCGGATTGGTGTCGCCGAGAAGCAGTTTCGGATCAACCATTGGAAACGGTGAATTGGAAGAGAAAATCTGGGGAAGGAAATCCAGAGGACAGTCTCCGGAGATGGTCAAAGGGTTTGGGACAACCAGGCGGTGAACAGAGCATTGAGACCCGGAGGTCAGGAAGCAGTCCCGAATCCGCCGTTAGAATGGCGCCGGCGAAATGGAATCTCGAGAGGGGAATTCTGGTGGTCGAAATTCTGGAAGAAGCTCAGAGAAGAGATTTTTCCAAAAATTGGTTTCAGCGGGCAGTGAACCGGGGTCCGGGAGTTGGGAAGACGTCTCGGGATGGCCGTTTGGAACGAAAAATGCGACACGAAATTCCGAGGACAAAATTCTGGAGATCGGGGTCTAGAGGGAAATTTGGTTGAAGGTTCCACTTGGAAGCTGGAATCGACTTGAGGAGTCGGGAACTGGAGTTTGGAAAGCCGCAAGGGGAAGGCCGTCGAAACGACGAAATCAACATGGAATTCCGAGGACTGAATCCCGGGGCTGCTTATTTCTTGGCAAATTTTGTCAAATTTTTAAGTTTAGTTTTCAGACGGACTTCGAGGGTTCGAGGTCTGGAGGTCAAGAAGACGCTCGGGCGAGGCCATATAAAATGGCGATGACGCAACAGAATTTCGGGAGGGGAATTTTGGAGGTCAGAGTCTGAGGTGGGTTCGGGCACAAAGAACTTTGAATTGAGTTTGCGGACGGCGGGGGGAAAGTCCGGGCCCAGAGGACGTCGATGACTGTTCTGAAGAACGATCGCGGAGAGGTGAAGTCCCCGTATGAATTTGAGGCCCAAAATGATCGATTTTTGATTTTCTAAGAAATGGGTTTTTAGCAGAGGGCATAAATTTACTTAATTTCAACCCAATTTTACATTTTTACGTTCATCAAAATGTGGAATTTCATAAAAGAAAGGGTAGGGCACGTGGATGAAAAACCTACCTCAAAATCCTGGAGAAGGTTGCTGATGGCCATGCGGAAAACACTGGAAATGCCGGATGCGCAGGAGCTCGTCGAAATTCTATCACCTGGCCGGATGAAAATGACAGGGAGAGAACCGGGTTTTATAGCCATACCTGCCATTAATGCAGCATTCAATTCCTTCATACGGCGGCAGGTGGAGTTGGTAAGTTTAAAATTGCAGTCGACGGTGGGAGGTCTGGAGTCCGGTGGCCGAAAAGATGTCCCGCCATGGCCATTGGAAACGACAAAGCTCGAGAGGAAATCTAGAAGGGGAAACCCGACTGCTGGGGTTTGGGGTCCGGAAAGATGTCGGACGTCGGGCGCTGGAAATAGCAAACCCAGAGCAGAAATCTAGAAGGGGAAATCCGAAAGGGGAAACCCGGGGGGCCAGGGTCGAAAAGAGCCACAAACGCCAGAAAGGGAATTTTGACAAGGAAAACCTGAAATGACCCCAGATTTAGCATTTTTAAAGGGGCAACTTTGGTCAAGCTTAAAATATGACTTTGGGGAACATGCCAACCTTTTAGGACACAAAATTGGGCATGCAAAATGAGGCAAAGCAAAAAGGGTCCGAGAAGCAATAGAGGGAAAAGAGGGTCCCCGTTCCGAATGGGGCGTGTGTGCAAAAGGCACAATAAGGAAGAAATCAAATCTCAACTAAAGATGAAGGAGGAGACATGTGAACAACTAGAATTTGAGATCATTTATCTAAGGAAGGAGTTAGAGAAGACAACCACCAAGATGAACACAAGCCTCACATTTGGTAAGAGCTCCAAAATTATATGTGATATCATTAATAGCCAAATATCACCATAAAACAAAATAGGACTTGGATATAAAGAAAAATAGAAGTCAAAAGAAGAATAATCCAAAGGGTCATCAAGAAAAAATAATGAAGGAAAGCAAAGGAGTTATGCTAATAAAGGAGAATGTAGCAAAGAAAAATAAAACACATATCAAAAGGATAAGAAGAACACTTTCAAAAATTTCTTCTCACAAAGGCAAGCACATATGAATAAGTTCTATCATTCTTTCATTGGCTATTGTTTCACATGCAATAATTTTGGTCATAAGGCAAGAGAGTTGTTGATGGGTGTTTTGGCACACTTTCTCAACACAGGTAATGCATAGGTGCATCACCTCTCTTGAAAGGAAATATCCAACAATGAGTTGCTGAAAATTACCCCAAGGTCTCTCGGGTGGCAGGTCATGACTTGCATGGAATATCTCAGTTGATGTCTGATGTGATCTTGCTGGTGATCACAGGGCAGATTTATAGAAGTTAGGTTGGAAGGAAGTTGGATCTGCAAATGGAGTTTTTAAGATGGGAAAGTTGTTGTACATTTGCTATAGGTTCCAACAGCAGTCTTGAACTCCATTTCTAACTTGAGATTTGGCTTTACAATTTGCAATGAACCTTAGCTTAGGCTACTTATTAAAAAAAAGGAAAAAGATGACAGGGAAGAGAAGAGGTTCCTGGACCTGGAACTGCGAATGAAAAGTGATCATGGAGGTTTCTATTGTGGATAACTTCCTTAAAACAAAATTTCACTTAACCAAAAATTTCACAATGTCATGAAATCTGTGCTATCTTCTAAGGACTGCAAATGTTTTATCATTCATTCACCATGTACATGCATGAAAAAAGATAATTTTTTTAGAGAAGCTTTGAATTTAGGTTCATACTAACTTTACATAGCCATCTACCAGCAACAAACAACCAAAAGTATGGATTAAGAAGGCATCTACACAACATAAATCTTCACAACCATAGAACAAAATTACCAAATCTACCAAAGCTAACTGAAAGTAACTGAAACAGAAAAGTAAATCTAACTAAATCATCTAACTATGAGAGAAGAATCATGAAACATGCAAGTAAACTCAGATATCCACCAAATTCAATGTATTTCTATTAAAATTTCTGTAGCATGTCATTACAACAACTCAAATCTCTTTTGAAAATGAGAGGAGATCCCCTATTTATAGTGTCCAAAAAGTAGAATGAGTGGCCAAGATTAATTTACATTTGTGTGGCCAAGATTCACTACAAACTGGGGTAGTACCTACCCCCACCATATATTACATTTTAAAATACAATTTTTTCCTCATCCCTATTTTATCTTCTAGTGGCAGCACTGTAGCATTTTTTCTTTTTGGTGACTGCCTTTGCTGCAACTATTTTGTTAAAAACTCTTCACCAATAACAGGGTTTCCCTCCTGTTTCTTCAAAGCAACATACTCCATGAATTTTAGAATCACTGGCTGGAGCTTATCAACTTCTAGAATTTTAGATCGCAACACTTGGTAACTCCATTCCTTGGTGTTGTCAATGATATTTTCCCAATCTTCATCATACTTGGTAGCGTGGCACCTGAACAACTCAGAATGGGTGAAGGCTCGGGCAACATCCCATCTTCTATCCTCTTTTGGAAATGAGGCTGTATGTTCTCTGGATTAACTTGGACAATAAACACATCGTACCTTGTCATTAGCTTCAAGTATCAACTGCAATCCATCCAAACCTCCTTGGCCCAATCGATATCTGGGTTTATGTTTTCAAGCCCCTACTCCAACCTTTCTTTTCGATTTTCAAAATCCCACTTCCATACATCCATCAGCCAATGATCATCCTCCTTGAATGCAAACTCCTTTTCCCAAATCTCGCTTGGCAGTTTGATAATAGCCTCAATCTTTGGGAAGGAAGACTCATATTTCCTTGGGAAGTCAGTGAAAAGTTTCCTTGTACCCTCAAGAGACTTTTGTACATCTAAGAACTTGTTTTTTGTCCAAACAATGTGATTGATGCCTAGGTTTCTAGTATTCAAGACCTATCGAAATACACTCTCCATGGTCTTATCCAAGTTCTTTCTCCTTTCTAGCTTATGTATTTGTTCCTTGGACAACAATTGTGGTAGGGCCGAAGATGTGGTAGGTTGTTCTTCTGTTGATGACCATTGTTGGATGTAGACTGTTAGATTAGCCACCTGTGCCTTGAGCTCTTCCTTTGAGACCTTATCTTGTTGAATTAGATGCACCACCGAGGCAACATATTCGTAGAGGTGATCTACTTTATGTTCCCTAGTGGCCACTCCCAAGTCGATGGTGGAGATGGTGCAGCTTATTCCATGTTCTCCCACCACTGGCGTAGCTATTTGTACTGCTTTGGATCTAGAGGCATCCATCATTACATTTGATCTAATTCTAGGTTTCTTCTCCTTCTTGGTGCTGATTTGAGCTTGGGCAAATATAGCCTCCAACCTTGTTTTTGGGTCCTTTGGAGTAGGAGCCTTCTTCTCCAGTTGATCTTCCAACCAATCGGGCTTTGAGGACTTTCCCTTGGGTGATTCCTGGTCACGTTACTTTTCATATTTTCTTATTTCAATCTCTTTATCATTCAGAGCCTCTTGCTTTGTCCTCGTATCCTCCTTTTCTTCATCGGAGTCCTAGATGAACACTGTGTATTTTATGGGGACCTTGATGAGCATGCATTCCTCGAGGCTGCCTTCCCTTTCAACATCCTTTTCTTCTTTTTCTTCATCATGCTCGTGCTCCTCGGGTTGCTTAGTCTCTGGATTCTCATGAGTTTCAGCCTCTTCCTCAGGCTTATCTTCCTCTTTTTGTTCTTGTTCATCATGAGGGAGAACCTCTTCATTATGCCTAGGGTTGTGGTCACGTTCCTCTCCTGGAGATTTATTTCCCTCTATTTCTGTGGCAGCAATCCTTTCTTCAATGATAGGATGTCTTTCAGCCTCCTTATCTTCAATTTCCTTGAGCTGCTTAGCTAGCTCTTCATCAAGCTTAGGATCAAAGGTTTCTTCAATAATATTTGTATTCAGATCCTCACCATCATCATCAGAGGATTCATAGGCGACTTCATCAATTATTCTATGCTCATATACAGGGTGCTCATGGTAGTCGTCTACCTCTTCTTCTAAGCTCTTAGCTACCTCCATTTGTTGTTGTTTGTCCAACTCCTCAGAAATCTGCATGGTGGCCTCCATTATGGGCAACTCAGTAGGAGGAGGAGGAACTGGGAGATTGGTTATCACTTGGGCAATTGCAACCTACATTTTTAGGTTTGCAAACATCCTTGAGATTTCAGATTGTACATTCTGCATATATCTCATGAAGGACTCTAGAAGGGTAAGGGCAGGCATTGTAGTCGTTGCAGTAGCAATTGGAAGAGAAAATGACGGGGACATGGATGATGAGGAAATTGGCAAGGTTGTGGCTGATGATGAATCCACCGATATTACCTGCACTATGGGAGAGGTAGAGACAAGGTGGATAGAGATGTCCATTGTAGGTGGAGAGTTATCAACTATTGCACATGGGATAAGTGGGGTGGTGGCAACAGTAGCAATGGTTGCAACAATAGATGAGATAGGTGGAGAATGTGGCTGATCAAACTCCATTTCCTCTCCCTCATGGAGTGGATCTTCTTGAATTACAAGCATTTTGGTAATGCTGCCTGATTTCTTATGTTTCTTGGAAGGTTCAACTTTCGAGGCCTTTCTAGTGTATACCTTTGGATTAGACTACTGCTCATCAATCTCTTTTCTCTTCCTTGAATGAGTGGATGGAGGGGACTTTGATGTTTCTCTTGTTGATGTATCAACTACCCCACCATCAAATCCACTTGGCTCACTTTCGAGCCCCTTATATGTCTAAACAAACCCTTGTTACTTCAATCGGGCAACTTGCCCATCAATCCATTCTTTCGTTCGAGCCTCAATGGGCTTGGTGAGAATATCAAAGTCATCGACCTATTTCTTATTCATCTCAATCAATGCTAGTGGCAGATTAGCAATTGCATTGTATCTGGGGTCTATCACCGTGCTCTCATCCTCTTCCATTTGATCTGGCACTGGGACCAGGTTCACCCTCTTCACAAAGTATGTGGTCGTCCGCATATAGTGCCTTATTCACACTTCAAATTCATATTTACAGTTGCCCCAGAAATATTAAATGCTATGAAGATGGGCATACTCTTGTCTGAGTGCTTTTCTAATGTGGCCATAGGGATCCATCCGTGGCCTGGCTGTGTGGAGCTTGAAATGATATTCAGCTAACTCCTCTAAATTTTGGGCACAGTGGGAAGTATAAAGCTCATACATCCCATGGCCTAGAGTAAGGGGATAAGGGATCCCCACTAGATGCTTGCTGCTTAGGAGGGTCTGAACATGCCACAACTACCGAGAAAGTTCTAACAATATTATCCGATCATTAGGATATCGGGGCAGCTTATTCGGTCATTTTGAGAACCCTTGGGTGTGGATGTATGTAAACTTAGGATAATGGATGAACAGTAAAGAATACTACTTTAGGAAGGCCCGAGCACTAATAGAGACTCTCCTATACCACTTGAGGAAGGCTAGTGAGTATACCAAATAGAAAGTCATATAGAATTTGGAAGTTTTCTTAACATTCATGAATTGCTCGTGGAAGCAATTGCTGATTATTCCTCCCCAATAAAATGTAGTATCCTCCTCTCCACGGAGAATCTGCTCAACGAAGTAGACCATCCATTCTTGAGAATAGGTAGTGGTGGGGAGGCCCATTACTCTGCTCAGTAGGGTCACTAGATCATGATAGTCTTCAAATAAATCAAAGTGAAAGAGCTCGTCAGGAACCTTTGCAGCATTGCCCCTCTTCTCCTTGAGCCAATGTTGATATATGAGTTTTTTGCATTTCATGGGGTCTTCATCCCACATTTCCTTGCATTCTTTGATAGTTGGTAATTCCATCTCCCTGAAGGTAGGGATATAGAAGGTATTTGTTATTCTTAAGGCTGACATGTCGGCCAACACATTCCCATCTCTATCTATAATTGTTCTAATTTTTGGTTGATATGCCTCCCTACAAGCCTTTACCAGCTCGAGGGAAACCAAAGAGGGAGGGAAACCTACAGCTTTAGCTATCGCGCTGCTTCTGATTAACCTTGCACTTTCTATCTTGGGGTTGAACCTGACCCTTTGGGTGAAGTCATCGATATCCACATGTCCAATGTTGGTATTAGAGATCTCTTTCCACTTGGTGGTGACTCTGGATTGCAATGGTTCCCCTTGGAATTGATACCTCATTTGGTCTTTCTCCTCTTTCCCATGAGGGGCCTTGCCTATTTTCTTTCCTTTGTCCTTTTCTACGACCGCCTCCAAGGTTTTTGCACCTAATTCCATATATCCTACAGACAGAGGCAAGTTGAGCATAATCAATCATGAAAAGACAAATGGTTAGCCAAATCCCTACAAAAGATTGTTATATTGGATAATTCATCGTTCAAAAATCTAACACTTGGTTAAAATTACCATCAGTGATTCACTGGAGGGATTTTGGATGGTCCAGGCCCAAGAGGCCATACCTCCCCGATCAAAATGTTGTTTTGAAAGGAAAACATGGCAGAGAAACCCAGATGGTTTCTCCCGACCTCAACTTCAGATGGTCTAAAGTGTTCATGCGGGAGAGGGTCCAATTTAAGCACATGGGTCAATGTTTGTTTCTAGATTGGAAGGCATTTGGACCATCATTAGGGCACCCAGAGCCATGAAGAGGGAAATTTGCTTGGTGTTAGTTGTTTCAAATGAATTTGATGAAATGGTATTTCGGGGACGGAGTCCTGAGGTCTGGAACCCGCGAGGCTGAAGGACGACTAGTAACTTTAGTTGTTTGAGCGCATCAGGTCAAGAAGGCCAGGAAGCTATTGGAGGATGGCCAATAGAGATGACAGGCCATAGACAGAAGTCCGGTCAGAGAAACTCAACAGACTAGACTCGAGTGTGAATTTTGCCTCATATTTTTTTATTGAATGCTGATGGCGATCAGAGCATCGGGGTCTAGAGGCCAAAGGGACGATCTGAGTTTTTCATTTGAGAAAGCCGCAATGGGATGGAGTCCTGACGGTGGAAGTCCAATGGTAGGGGCCTGATGAGGGCAAGGACTTGGGTTTTTTTTCTCATTTTAGCTCATTTGGTGCCAGGTAGGTTGGGATCCGGGGGCTGGAAGATAGTCTCTTGATGGCCGTTAGAAATGGTGAAATAGCAACGGTGACCCATGGATGGAGGTCTATGAACTGGGACTCGAAGGGCATTATGATGATGCAACTTTACTTGGAAAACCCAATGGTGAGGACAAGGATGGGCTCCGAGGCTTAGGAAGATGGGGCGGAAACACCGTTTGAAATGGAAAAAAGGGGACGGTATTCCAAAGGCAAATTTTTGGGGTCTAGAACCTATGAAGCATCCTGCCATTTGGATTTATGTTTCATGTTAAGTTTTCTTTGGCAAAGGGAACATTCAGACCCAGAAGGCGCGAGCGCCCTTCAAGAAGAACGGTGCTAGGATGGTGAAGTTCTGAGGCCGACCACTTGGCGATTTGAGGGGGTTTCTTAAAATTCTATTACATGGGTTTTATAAAATTACCCCTCTTCTATCATATTCATAAAATTTTGGCCCTTTTCATCCATTATCTAAGCATGAAATCACAAAAAATGTAACGAGAGGGCCAACGACAAACCTACCTCGACAACTTGGTGAATATAGCTAATGAATCCACAAGGAATGATGAAGGGAACTCTCGGGCATGAGGGCGACGAAGGCTAGGAGGTATATGCACTACTCTAAACTTTGTCACATGTGAAAATGACATCTCGACGTGATTATTTATACCCTTAAGTGAATTTAATGCACCTAATTAATGCAAGTACGAAGACCAAAATGTTGGTGAGTTTGAATTTTGAGACAACGACGGGAGGTCCGGAACTCGGAGGCCAAAAAGACATGAGCTCATGGTCATCTGAAACACCAAGTGGAAAATCAACAACGAAGAGGGGCTCGGGGTTCGAGAACCGGAAGGATGCAGGACAACGATCGCTTAGAACGGTGAATCCATGAAGGAATCCTGGGTGTGGAACTCTGACGGATTGGGCCTGAGAGTTGCGAAGGACGGTCAAAAGGTTTTCAGAGTTATAGCGATGATTAAGGCGGTGGGCCCCAAACATTGGAAGGACGTAGAGTAATGGCCATTTGAAAGAGTAGATTCACCAAGGAAATTCGGCAAGGGAAATCTGACGAGCTGGGCCTAGAAGGCCCCAAGGCCGCCTAAAAAAGGCAAAGTGCCAAAGGAACTCTGAGAGGAATTAGGACTTAGCAAATTTGAGGGGGTGAAGCATGGTCAACCTAGGATGAGACTTTAGAGGCACGTTGACCATCTAGGACACCAAAAATGGGGGCACGTAAAATGAGGCAATGATGAAATGAGCTGACAAGGTGAAAAAAAAAGAGGGTGCCCATTCAAAATGGGGCATGTGTGTTGAGGGCATAAAAAATGATGAATTTTTTGGGAAATGCTCACGTTTGAAGGATAAGTATTCATTTGGGACCCAAAATCTCTGGTTTAGCAGACCAGGGGCTGACATCCAAAAGTGAACTAGGAGAACAAGATCCTTAGTTGAGTCCACCTACGAAACATCTCAGAAGTGTGTGTGTAGTGAATTCATTCCTTCCCTTAGGAACTATGGCAAGAAGTGGCTAATCAAATGATCAAGATACATGAATCGTCCAACACCAAAAGTAACTTGGACATTGCCCTGCTGCCAGTCAGGCATCCATAGCCCTGGCAGAGTTGTCGCTATGACCCCACAGATATTTCTCTACTTTTGGTTGAGCGTCCATAGCCCTAGTAGAGTTACCCACACACCCATACTGTTGCTTGATTTTAGAACTTTCTTTCTTTCTTTCTTTTGGATTTTCTTTCTACACTTTATTATTTTGTTCAACTATGTAAGGACTGAAGCCTACGATTGATTTGAGAACCACAATGGTCACTAGAGAGGACTTAAGATTTTTCACTTACCACATTATCATAGCAACTACAACACGACCCTTCAAAAATAATTAGCATGTGTTTTGTGCAAGATCTGAGATGAATGTAAGAAGATTCAACCAAGGGTCAAGTTCTAGAACAGTGCTCAAATGAGGAAGTCATTCCTAGGCAGCTATCAGGGACCAATAGTTGAGAATTAATGTTCAACCAAAGAAGACTAAGAGTAGGTAGCAAAGTGAACTGTTCGTTGAAAAAGAGTGGCCACTACAATGGGAACAAAAAGTCTCTCATTAAGAGAACAAAACAGTTGGGAGATGAGAAAAACAAAGCAGTGCAAAACAACATAATGAAAGCAAACCAAAGCAACCTATTCTAACTTATGTATAAATATTTACAAGAAAAAATCTACACGAGCTCAGACTTGAAAGTAATGCTTTAGGTTTTTCCCATTGACATGCAATAGGACATGTGCACCAGTTAAGGTTTTTAAGCGAAAAGCATTGTCTCCCAGGATTTCAGCTATTTGAAAGGGGCCAAGCCAAAGCTTGTCGAATTTGTTATGTCCCCCTTTCTTTTCATGGGCCTTGTCCCAACATAGGACTAGATCTGCAATTCTAAAGGCCTTAATTTTGGCTCGACGATCGAAACACCTCTTGACTACGCCCTAATGCTTGGAAAATTTTTCTATTGCACGATCTCGTATTTCTTCTAAGTGCAAGAGCTCAGCTAACCGAGCTTCTCTATGGTCCCCTCATTCGTAAAAATCATTGATAAAATAGAGGGTGGGAATTTTTAGGTGTATCGAAAAGATAGGCTCCAAGCCATAGACCAAATGGAACGAGGAATTGCTGAGGACAGCCTTGTGTTAGGTATGATCCGCCTAAAGGGTGAAATAGAGCTGGGTATGCTAGTCCTTGGGGTTCCTATCAAGCAATTTTTTAATCATGGTGATCAAGTTTTTGTTGGTGGATTCCATAAGACCATTGCCCTAAGGATAGTAATTGGATGAGAATTTGAGGGAAATTCCATAGTCAAAGGCCCAACTGGCGAATTTAAGCGAGGAGAAGGTGGCGCCATTATCACATACCCATGCATATGGGCAACCAAAGCAATTTCAAATAAAAATTTCAAGGAAATCAGTGAGTACCTTTGTCATAGATTGCCTACAGGCACTAGCTTCTATCCATCTAGTATAGTAATCAAAGTTGGTTAGAATGTACCTATGACCCGCAGATGATGGTGGGCTTACCAGACCAATGAAGTCGAGACCCCATTGCGCGAACAACCTTACCTCTAAAATTGGTTGCAGTGGGACAGCAACATTCCTCTCTCTATTTATTGTAGTCTAGAAAACATGACGCACACAGACATGGTTATAAGCATCCTTGGAGATCATAGGCTAGTAATATCCCCCTCTCAGGATTTGATGTGCAATAGAAGGACTAGAACCATGACCTATGCCAAATTTGTTATGAAACTCCTTCAAGACCTCATCTGCTTCTTCTTTGCCAAGGCATCTCAGATAGATGCCTTCATGGTTCCTCTTGTACAATATGGCTCCTTGCAATATGTAGCTATTTCTCTTCAGTCTAAGGGTTGCATTTTTGGACTCCCTGCAAGTGAGGCAGACATCTATGATTCAACATATAGTATACTATGTCATCATACCACTCTCTTGAAGAGACATCCTCCAGCTGGTACTGTTGGACTATAAGTTCAGGTCCAGCTTCAACTGCTATTTCATCTATTGTTTGGGTAAGGGCCTATCCTCTAACCAATTTCATCTGTTGAATTTCCATATCATATTCTTGTAGCAAGCTCACCCATTTTTCTCTACGTTCTCCTAACTCATTTTGCATGAGAAATGTCTTTACTGCGGGGTTGGGCACGATGGAAAATACTTTGTTTCTTAAGATGTAATGGCTGAATTTCTTGACTCCATGGATGAGAGCATATGCTTTCTTTTCAATATTGAGATATCTTAGCTCAACGTCCTTTAATGGGGCAATCATGAAGGCAATCAGGTTCTCATTCCCATCACCATCCTTTTGAGTCAATATACTGGCACATGAGTGGTCTGGAGTGAAAGAATAAATATAGAATGGCTCTAGATAGTTGGGGCTGACCAACACAAGCGTGTGAACAATTTATTTCTTAATCTCTTCAAAGACTTGCTTTGCTTCTGGGATCCACTCAATCTGGGCATCTTTCTTTAACATGGCATTGCGTGGCTTGATGATTTCAACAAAGCCTGTGATAAATTTTTAGACAAAGTTTATTTTCTCGAAGGAATTTAACTCTTTCTTGCTGCCTGGTAGCTGGATCTTCATTATGGCCTGGATGCGTTTGAGGTCAATGGAGATTCCCTATTCTGAGAGGACATGTCCGAGAAACTTTCCTTCAGTGACCCCAAAGATACACTTCTTCGGATTGAGGGAAACCCCAAGTTCTCAGCACCTTTGGAAAACTTTATACAAATCAACAACATGATCACTTTGTTTCTTTGAGAATACAGGTCAAATCAGCCATGTAGATGATTATGCGTTTTCCTATCAGATCCTTGAAGGAAATTTCCATTGCACGTTGAAAGGTAGCACCAACATTGATGAGCCCAAATGGCATTCATCTATAGGCAAAGGTGCCCCACTTGGTGGTGAATGTTGTTTTATGTCGATCTTCGTACTGCACCATAACTTGATTATATCTAGAGTACCCGTCCAAGAAGGAAATCATCTGAGAACCATTAACTATATGCAATACCTCATCCAATGATGACATAGGATAGTTATAATTTTTTGAGGCTCTATTTAGATTATGAAAATCAACACACAACCCAATTTCTTCATTACTTTTTTTGACCAGAACCAGATTAGCCACCCACGTGGAATGCCTAATAGGGAAAATAATCCTGGCGGACAAGAGCTTCTGCACTTCCTTGTATATGATTTGTTCCAACAAAGTATTGATAGGATGTTGTCGTTGTCAGAATGGTCTTACATCTGGTCTGAAAGGGATGGTGTGAGTGATGATTGATGTATCGTATGTTTTTAGGTCTTCATAACTCTAGGAAATGATGTCATGGTACTTTTGCAAAGAATCCATTGTGCCCTTTCTTTCTTTTGGTGTTCACACCTTTCCAATAAACACATTCTTAACATCCTCAACTATTCTGAGGTTATAGGTGTCACACTGGTCACTGATGGAGTCCCTCTTTATATTTTGTTCCCGTCCTTTGATTTGATCCAGATCAAATATCCATTCTAGTTGGACCATTCCTCTTGGGATAGTGTTGGTCTTGAGGTTAATGACCCCTTCTATATCAAGCTTGACCTCTTTAGGTTCAATCTCATCAATTATTTGGGTAGCAAAAACATCATAGGTGGTGATAAAATCCCATATGTGTTTGTCATCATTAAACACCTAAAATTATCCCACATTGTTTGGCAAATATGGAATGGAGGTGAGCTGAATGGTAAATATTTTGAGGCTAGACAATGATAATGGCTACAAGGTGCTAGCCGCTTGTCCTAGGGAATTGGCGGTGTGATTTTGAGAGTGCGGGATTAGTTGGATATTGAATGCATATAGTCCTTCTAACAAATCTGATACCCTATGCCTATAATTATTTAGTCTCTAGTCATAACAGGAATAGAGCTTTCTTACTTGCTTTATGACCAACTTGGAGTCCCCAAAGACTTGTAGCATTTTGAGCCCTTTTCTTAATGCCATGAGGAGTCCTAGGACTAATGCCTCATATTTCACTACGTTATTGGTGTAATACAATTAAAGTCTATGAGTATTGAAGTACAAATTACCTTTGGGACTGATTAGCTCAAAGTCGGCTCCAGCTCCATGCTTGGACTTAGACCCATCAAAGCGCAACATCCAAAATCTAAGAGAGTTCATGACCTTGGAATTAACATACTTGACCTTCTCTTCCGAAGGTGGCCTCACTTCTGCATCCTTTTGAGGTGAAGTAGATTCCAAATGTGTCTGATCTGGTGGTGTTGATTGAGTCTCCTCCCTTGGAGCGATCTATCCTTTGATATGTTTAATTGTTGTTTGACATAAACAACATTCAAATTCTGAATGACCAACATTGTGTACCCTACACCAACTAGGCAGTAGGAGTTCTTGAAAATTAATTCTAGCTCCCAAACTGAGCTGATCTTGTACACATTTTCCATAAAATCTTGGAAGCCATCCAACAATCAAAGGTTGCCATCTTCATAGGAAGCCTCATCATCTGACTCGATCAACATTTCTATGCGTTGAGGGGTATGGGTTAGGTTGGCAGGTGGGCTACAAGACACAAGGAGGACTTCCTCAACCACGTCTTCTTCACAATATTCATGCTCATCTGAGTATTCCACAGGGTAGTAATTTCCTAATTTTGTTTTAGAAAACAACACTTCATTCTTGTTGTTGTATTCCATGATCATAAATTTCATGCGGGGCTCCCGATCTATTTGAATCTGATTTGACATCCCTTTCCACAACAACCAAAGGTGAGAGTAGTCTGTTGCAGCATATCTGTTGATGGTGTTTTCTACACAACAACAACTCAGATAGAATATGATATTCTATCTCTCTTGAAAGGTAGATCTCTATGGGAAAAGAGATAACCCCAAGGTCTCTAATGTCAGGTCTTGAAAAATGCAATAAAAAAACTTAGAGATAAAATGTGAAATGCTAGTAATCACAAAGGGATCTTACTACAAGAAAATACTAAATTCAAACTTATCAGATCTAGCAATATGGTGATACTTCAAATCTTAAATCTAACCAGATAACAAAGAAATAACAAAAGAGATAAGGGTTTCAAAGAGAATTAGAAGATTAACTCTAATCCTAAGATTAACAATGCAAATGATGAAATGATTGAAATGGACAAATCCCTTAGAAACTAATTCCTGTTTGACCCAGATAAATCTATAGTCTTATAGAAATAGTGCAATCTTCTAAGGTGTTAAATATTTTTAGATTATGAATATTCATTCAAAACAAACTTATTGTAATTGAAATGAACAAGCATCCACAATTGAACTAAGCACAATGAATATTGGAGTCTAGGCTAACTTTGCAAAGCAACTAACAATCAACTAGTTGCAAAAAGTATGGACCAAAGATTGTTGCAAACACTTCAAACATCAAACCATAAACACCATTAAGTCATCTAACCTCAAACCTAGCATATATCAGATAAAATTAAGTAATTTCAAAAGATAGAATCTCAAGAACCATGCCAGATAAAATTCAACACAAGAAGGGCACCAAATCACAATGTCTTTACTTGCATTAAATCATCCAAAGTAGCAACAATTCCAGTCTTCTGTTACATCACTTGCTTGAAAAATGAGACTAACTCCTAACTGTAACTCTTGCTATATTTCTTAATTCGATCCAATGTAAAAATATCTAGCTAACTCTTACAAATGAGGCAAAATGCCAAATTTATAGAAAACCCCAAGGTTTTTCAGCCCAATTAGGTTTAGAATAATAAACAACCACAAAACAAGTCAGCCAAGAGGAATTCAAAATAAAGTGAAATATGCATTAAATGCATGTATGCCATCCAGGTCGGCCTAGGATCTCCAACATAGCTCTGTCCAATTCATGCAAAGGAGGAAGAGGAATAATGGGGAAGCACAAATTTTGATGAGGCATTGCATTAACTGTCCTCCCCTTTTTCCTTATCTCACCTTGCCCTATCTCGCACCACCGAAAATATTTTCTCCAAGTTTGCAATAGGTGGAATAACTAACACTTTCATTCTCCTCTCAATGGACTTAATGTCTTCTCTTGATTGCTTTACAAACTTATCCCAATCCACCTTCATGGTTTGATATTTATCAATCACTGCAATGTATGTGGCTACATCATCTAATTGGTGTTCAATGACTTGGTCCTCATTGACTGGATAATACACGTCTCACCACCATTTTCTCAACTACTCCAGGCTTAGATGCTTTGGCACAAACCTTTTTCTTCCTGTCATAACCTCAAAGAAGGAAATACATTTATTGTAAATCTTAGTTAGGGCATCCTCAATTTGTTTCCCCTGCTTATGCACCTTCTTCAAAACAATTTTCCTTATTTGCAAAACTTCAACCCATTCCTAGGGTTCTGTAGCTTTGGATGAAGGAAGAATTCCATCACTTACCAGTTTGTCCTGAGTGTATTCCATTATGGTCTTAGTATTCTACAACAAAAGATCCATATCATCCCTATCTTGGGCCAATACATTCTTCAACCAATCTATTGATCTCATAGCATCTCTACCGGTTGAAATAATGTCCTTGATGGCACTATCTCCCTTGGCTATAGTCCCTGCAACCAGCTCTTTGTGGCATGGATAGTGGCTTTCATCTTCTCCAACTCAATAATTGTCTCTTGTGGCAGAAAACCTGCAGTAGATGATGAGGAGTTGATGGGTTGCAAGGGTTTCATCAAGTCTTTTAGATACCTTTTAAGTTTATCATTCTCCTTCTTCAATTCTTGCTTGGTCTGCACCTCCTTTCTCAATCTACCCAAGATTATAGCACTAGAGCCTTCATATTCTTCAATATCCCGTTCCATGGAAGTAGGCCCTAAGTTGATAGTTTGTACACTATAGTCACTACTAGTTACATCATCCTTATTCTTATTAGGAGAAGGAGTAGAAATGTGGACCACCCTATTATTTGCCTCATCTCTCTCGATCCTGAAAATAAACCTGACCTTCTTCTTTGTTTTTCCCTTCCTTATGTTTGCCAACAATTCATCCCAGTTGGGAGGAGTATCATCTACAACAAATTTCTTACTCCTTAATTCCTTGTCCAACCAACTTGGAATTGTGGAATCTGACTACACACTATCTTGTCCAACTACATCTTGGTGAACCTTGGGTACATCATTATTTAAACCTTTCTTTTCAAGAATCTCCTCAACTGTATCCTCCTTTCCCTCATCATGCTACTACTTTTCATGCACTAGTGAAGGAGTCTTAACTGAAATTTCCTATTTCTAAGGAGGTCTATCCTCTTCACCTCTTGCAGGTGAATCCTCATACGTCACTAGAGGAGACTATAATACCTTCTCAATTTCTACTTCAGCACTATAGAGTTCACCCTCTTGGAATTCTTCTTCTCCTTTATCTTGGTGACCCTCAACATCCTTGGATTCACCTAGTACATTGTGAGCCTCATGAGAAGGAGGAATATTATCATGCTCAGTGGTAGGAGCAACCATGGGAACACTTTTCTTCGGTACACCATCCCTAGGAGATGGAGTTCTTGATCTTCTTGTGTACACCTGTGTCCTTTCTCTTGAACTTTCCAAATCTACCACTAGTGGGTCAACTTCTTCTACCTGCCTTAGAAATTTCCCTCTTTCTGTGACAATTTTACAATTATTCTTCTCTTAGGCATAGAAGCACTAGCCTCTTTTTCCTCCTTCTCATCTTCATCCTTTTCAGCCTTCTTCTTCTTCAAAGCATGTTTCCTTTTCTTAGCAATGGGATTTCTTTGCTTCTCTGCCTCTCCTACCTCCTAAACATCTTTAATCTTTATCTTAAAAGGGGAGTGTTGTGCCATTTTTTGCACACACGCCCCACTGAAAGTGAGGAACCTCTTTTTTGGCTTCTTGGTGTCTTAGCCCTCCTTTTTTGGGGGTTTTGCTTGCTTGGAGCCCATGCTTTGATGTTCATCTTGCCAATTGAAGTGGCAAATTTATGAGTTTTATTGAAAATCTTAAGAATTTGGTACATTTCAGACTTTTCACCATTTTCAAGATAATTCGTCTCGCCCGGATTTTCCTGGTTTTCCTTCAAAGTCCAAATGTGGTCGCCTTTTGACCCAGATTCGGAGAAATCCGTCGTATCTAGATTTTCCTGAAGTCTGTCGCCCTGTCGAATCTCCGGGCTGTGATTTTGGTTGTCTTGTCAATCACATTAATGACGATTGTGCAGATCTTTGGAGTAATGATATATTGATTTGGGGTGAGTAATTGGTCATTTTGAGTTAGCGTATTTGCTTATCATTTGAGTTTGGAGTCTTGGAGCTTGTGGTATTTTTTTGGATCGTGCTTGTCGACTACTACATTTGAGTTTGTGTGCATGGCTCGTTTCCTACTCGTGTTTGTGGGTTGATTGTTGGCATCACCAACTTCAGTATTTTCAAACTCATGGTATGCATATATGCCCTCTTTCTATGTTGATTACTTTGCTTCATTTACTTGCTAGTCTTTCTTTGCTTCATTATCTCTTTGGGTATGCGCGTCATGTCCGAGCATTTTGGGGTTTCCATTGTTTACCAGTCCACCAAGGTTGTTCATCGAATGTTTATTTTCAGTTTGGTATTTCTATTCTTTTGGGCACTTGCTTGCATTGGTTTTAAACATTCCCATCTTTGGTTTGTAAGCAAGTCGTGTCTGGTTCTTCTGTGCTTTCATGGCAGATATTTTAGGGTTCCTGACCTAGGGCATAGCCAATCCCCTTCGATTTGTTGTGAGGAATGTTTGAAATTCATTTTTGATCCATTGGTGGTCTAGGTTAGGTCTTTATCAAGGTACATGCCTTAGATCCGTGGTTGTTAGATCTGTTTTGGTAAAACGAGTGAAACTGTGAAAATTTTGGGTTTTCCATGTCCTCGCAGAATTTTGCTTCCCCCGAATATCCCCGGCTTTTCCTGTTCTTTCTCTTTTGCCACTTGAATCGGACTTTTGCCTGTTTCGTGAAAATCTGTTTCCTCTGGATTTTCCTGATGCCCGTCGTCAGGTCATTTTGTAGGATTCGTGCTTTAAATGGTAATATTTTGATACCCACTAAAATTTGTTTCCTCTGGATTTTCCCGGTTGATTCGTGCCTTGCTCGTTTTCCCAATTTAGTTGGAACTATTGCTTTTCTCGCTAAAATCCATCTCTGAAAGATTCTTCCTAGATTCTTGTGAAAATGTGGAATTTGGTGGTTATGAGGAATTCGTTTAAATGATAATGTATTTGATTAATCAAAATAACTTATGCTAAGTTATTCTAAGGGTTTTCCTTTAATGAATTATGATTTGAAATGATTATGGGGATTTGTATGTTTGTTTCACTGGAATCCGCCTGGTCCAGATCTTCCCAAAAATCCTCTCCAGTCCAGAATCCGTGAGAGAAGATAAGTCCTGAACTTTGAGGTATTGACTCCTCATACTTGTTATTTCTTGTGGATCTGATTGTGATCATCTTTTGTTTGCAGGCAGGATCCTAGGGCAGAGACTTTTGCCATCATTGGTGCAGAAAAGGTGAAATTGGACATAAAGAGCAGGATTCCTGAAAGCAAGTTGAATTCTATTTGGTCAGGAATCATAGATACTAATGTGGGGATGTGGGACTATGAATAGTTCAAAGCTGAGATGTCAGCACCGAGCCCTTCTTTGTTGTCCAAAAGAATGGTGGAGTCCGGGCTGGCCTATGTGGCCAGTTTTCCTCCCACAGTGCAGTGTTATGAATTGGTGCTTGAGTGTGCCAAAAATTATGATAGAGGGACCCAAAGGATAATTGGCCCTCAGGGAAGGATTTTGGCAGGTTTTAGTCCTGTATCTATTGCTTCAACCTTTTATATGCCTGACAGGTCATATGTGGTGGCCTTTGATTTGGATGGTGCCAAGAACCATTATGAAGAGAATATAGTTAAGTCCCAACAGGTAATTAATTCTTGGTTGGAGAAGCCCAAGTCCCATTTTTCCAAGTTGCCAAAATAGTTATTCAGGCTCAAATTCAAGAGGGAGTACTATAATGTCACCACTCTTCTCAGCAATTTGGTAGGATTGAAGAGTGTAGGTGTGTTTGAGAATTGGAAGTTTAATATAATTGCTCGGATGGAACAGGGAATTGATTATCACTGGTCAGGCATCATAAGTGTAGTGATTCATGAGTAGTTATACAATTTTTTGCAAACTAAGACTTTCACCATGACCTCCTACCTAGTGTATTCATTGGTAAGATTTCATCCATACAAGGGGTTGAGCACTAGGGGTATTTTTGGACAGGATGCAATATATGAGGTGTATCCACAGCTGCACCTAACTAGAGGGAGTTACAGAAGAGCAAATGATGCTTTCACAATATACATCACCAGATTGCTCCAAGGTGCAGAGCATATGAGGATTTCTAACAAAGCTAAGGAATTCATAAGGAGATATGGGGCATGGTTTATCCAGTTCCCAACTTTGTCATACATAAGGATCGATGGTTGTCAAAGGGCTCACTAAAGACTCCCGAGGTACCCTACTGATCATATCATATTGTTGGAGGTCACTAGGTAGATTTGTGACTTCGATAAAATTGTGAAGGGAGAAATTCATAAAACAGGTTTTGGGAATGACTTTCCCTTAAAGATATGAATGGGTGAGGTTTGTCCTTCTATCCATTCTGCTCATGCTTTTGAGGAGGAGATGAGTACTTTGGTCTCTCTTTCCATTCCAAGAGAGCAAGGTTTGATATCACTGGTGAAGCCCAAAAGAAGGCCAACAAGGAGTATAGCCATAAGGCTAATATTGTGGATTACTTGGTCAACCTCAGTGATGAGTTTGAGGTAAGAAAGAAGAAGTTCTCCAGGTTGCAGGTGGACTTGGTAAGGTTATATAATGTGAAGGCCATCGCTGACCAGGTGGAAGAAGATTGAAACTTAATCCAGGGTCATGTCTATGAGGCAGTAAAAATAGGCCAGTTGGAGATGTTGACTGGCTACAACAAGAAAAGATAGAGTTGGATCAAGTCATGACCCTGATGATCAAATACACCAAAATGTGGTTGAAGCACAAGATGCTTGAATTGGAAAGTGAAGGTGTCCCATGTACCTATGATCTAATGGGAGACTTAGAGTCTCACTCTGCTTCTGAGGAGTCAGTTGAACAAGATCCCAAAGGTAAAGAGAAGGTGGATTCTCCTTTCAGTGTCCAGGTAGGGGATGTTCAAACTGAGAAGGAGGCAGATGCAAGTAAATAGAGGAAACCTGTTGCCAAGAAGAGAATACATGCCTTAAGGAAGGAGGCTGAGAAAGACAAAGAAGAGGAGGAAGAGGTAGAGGTTGCCCCTCCATTAATAAAAAGAAGAAGGCTTACAAAGTTATCACAAAAAGTGGAGGAGGCTCCCAAAGCTGATAAAGAGATTGAGCCACCAGTAGTAGAAATAGAAAGCTCAGAGGAAAAGAAGCAAGTGTACATGAGGAGGTCAAGGAATCCTTTCCCAAAGGATGTTGCTGTGAAAGAGAATGTTCCAATGACATCTCCCATTGCTGAACTAGAAAGTGCTTCTATTCCTCAAGATGCAGGTGATCTACAAGAAGAACCAAGGAAGTATGAAGATCCTAAGGACTTGGAGGAGGAGGAATTTCAAGAGGGGGACCTCTACAATTCAGAGGCAAAGATTGACAAGGTAATCCAATCTCCTTTGGTAGTATATGTAGATTCACCTGCAGAGGAAAAAATGAATAAATCCATTCAACAGGAGGAGATAGCAACTAAGATCCCTTCACCAATACAGATAGTCATGGAGGAGCAGGTACAGGAGAAGGAGGATCCAATCAAGGATATACCTAATGTGCCAAGTGTTTAGAAGGATGCAACTGATGACCAACAGGAGAGGTAGGACACAATGTCAACTGATTCAACTATTCCAAGTTGGCTAGATAAAGAATTAAAGAGAAAAATAGTTATAGTGGAAGATGCTGCTCCTAATTGGGATGTCCTCATGGTTAATTTTGAAAATGAGAAAACTAAGAAGAAGGCTAGGGTTGTGTCCCGAATTGAAAGAGATGGGTCAGGCAACAGAGTGGCTCACATTGCTACCCCTGCTTCGAATAAAGATAGAGACAATGTAACTACCCAGGATTATCATGTGCAAACTATTGACCTAGGGCATGTTTCGGTGGAACAAGATATTGAAGAATATGAAGGTTCTAGTGCTATAATTGTAGGTAGATTAAAGAAGGCTATGCAAACCAGGCATGAGTTGGAGAGAGAGATTGAAAAAATGAAGAAGTACTTGCAGGAGTTGATGAAACCCTTGCAGGCTATTATCTCTTCCTCCTCGACTGCAGGTTTCTTGCCTCAAGAAATAATCTCCAAACTTGAAATAATTAAAGGCACCACACATGCCACAATTGCTTGGTTGTAGGGTGTCCAAGCCAAGGGAGATGCTGCCATCAAAGACATTTTGTTGACTGCAGGGGATGCCATGAGGTCAGTAACCTGGTTGAAGACTGTACTATCCCAAGATAAGGAGGATATTGATCTCCTATTACAGAATACCACCACAATTATGGAGTTCACTGAAGATAAATTGGTAAAGTGTGGGATTCTTCCTTTGCCAAGGGTTTCTGAACCTTGGGAATGGTTTGAAATCCTGCAAATGAGGTAGAAGGCCTTAAGAAAGATTCACAAATAGGCAAGGTAGATTGAGGACACTTTGACTAGTATCCATGATAAGTGTATCTCATTCTTGGAGGTCATGATAGGAAGGAAGAAGTTTTCTCTGAAACATCTTAACCTGGAGAAAATGTTGAAATGGCGGAGAGATGTTTATTCTCCAATTGGTGAAGGTGCGGTCACAGAGCATCAGCTAGATGATTTTGCAATATATATTGTAGTTATTGACAGGTATTCAACTAATAGGGCTGATTGGGATGGTACAGTTAGGCAGGCAAGAGATGACATCAAGTCTTTTGAAAGAAAAGTTAGGGTTTTTGCCTGTACCTCCTGTTGCAAAGCTCGATAGGGTCTTGTTGGTAGTGCATGGTGAAGAAGGTCGAACTAAAGACAAGGATGGGAAGTAGCTATATAGGGTTACATTGATATTTGTGCTTCCGATTATCCACATGCATTGGGATGACCCTTTTGATACTTAGGATGACTTGGATGAAATTGGCGCTAATTGCACATTTCATATTGTTTTCGAATATCTTTGATGCCGACCTATTGTGTGGCACATTTTCATTATAAATTCTTATTTTGGGCCGACCTATCTTTGAGATTCTTTATAAAATAGGCATGTTGCCTCATTTGAGATATAGATAGGTAGAGAAGAGAGAAAATAGATAAGTGATAGAATAGAGATTTGATATTAGAGCGAATTAGGGTTTATTTGCAAGCAAGTGTTGTAACAGAAAGCTGGAATTGTTGCTACTTTGGATGATTTAATATAAGAAAGGATATTGTGTTTGGTATCAATCTTGTGGAGTTTCATTTGGCATGGTTCTTGTTATTCTATCTTTCAAATTGCTTATGAGTTCATAGTTAAATTATTTGGTGATACTTAGTGTTTCTTGTTTGGAATGTTTGCAGCGATCTCTAGAGCATACTTTTTGCAGTTAGCTAATTGCTAGCTGCTTTGCAAAGTTAGCCTAAATTTAAAATTGTGCTTAGTTCAGTTATAAAGATTTGTTCATCTCAATTGCAGTAGAATTTTTTGAATGAATGTAATTTTAAAATCTTTAAATACCTTAGAATATTGCACTATTCCTGTGAAAATGTAGATTTATCTGGGTTAAACAAAAAGCAGTTTATGAGAGATCGGTCCATTTCGAGTATTTTATCTTTGGCATTATCAATCTTAGGGTTAGAAGTATTCTTAGAATCATCTCTAAAACCTTTATCTTTTGCTATTTCTTTATTATTTGAGTTACATCAAAAGTTCAAAGTATCAATACATTGCTAGATCTGATAAATTCGAAGTCCAGTGTTTGCTTGTAGTAAGGTCCCATTGTGATTACCAACATTTGCATATTTATCACTGAGTTGTTTTGTTGCATTGTCAAGACCTGACATTAGAGACCTTGGGGTTGTCTCTTTTCCCATAAAGGTTTACCTTTCAAGAGAGATAGGATATCATATCCTGTCTGAGTTGTTGCCATGCAGAAAAAACCATCAAAAGATTGGTGCTAGAAGGAGGGCCTTTGAATAAGAAAGCTGGAGCGTTTCCTAAACGCCAGCTCTCCTGAGAGACTTAGAAGAAGAACTAGATCTACTCTAGGAGGAGAAGAATTTCAAGAGTTACAAGCCCCTACTAGGTCAAGAAGGACCAGGGAAAGGGAAGAATCATCATCTACTCACCTACTCCCATCATCTCCATCATCTTCATCTTCATCTAACTCTGAAGGATTTCCTATTCCTCAGCCACAACCAGTCATAAATTAGACATTACTACCTCCACCCCCACCAATGGATTTTATTGCTAATAATCCATCCCCATTGATCTTTAATAATTACCATGTCATGCCCAAGAACCCTGAGCATTTATGCTCTAAGTTTCATACTCATGATCCCAACAGAATAGTAGAAGAGCATATTAGGATTTTTCAGACTTGTTTGAGGGATAGAGGAATTGACCATGAGGATTTTGCATGTAGGATTTTCCCTTATTCTCTAGGAGAAGAAGCCTTTTACTGGTATAATCACCTACCTACTGCATCCGTCCATAACTGGACTGAATTGGAAACTGCATGTCTACAAAATTTCAAAATTCCCATTAGTGCTAATGAGTTATATCTGCAATTCATTGGAGTGAAAAGAGAAATAAATGATCCCATAGGATCATTCAATGATAGGTTCCATAAAGCATATACCAAACTTCAGACACCTTATGTTGGAAATGAAAATACTGCTCTGAAAATTTACCTTGAAGCCTTGGATAGTCTTACAACCACCTTCCTTAAACAAAGGACTAACCCTTCGAACACTTTAATTACTGCATATGCAAAAGATGTGAAGGTTAGCACGGATTTGAGGCAACACTTATCATGACCTTTTCCTTCCTTGGGACCCACTGCTCACCCTGGATAAGTTCAGGCTCTTAATCAAGCCTTGACCACTCATGCTCCCATAATGAATCCAATACCTTCATTACCTTTGGTCCCTCATCCAGGTCCACCTTCAAATCAAGCTCAGCCTACAACCTCTTATCCTTAGCAGAGAGCTAATCAACCCATTCATCAGCAACAAGCTGGTTTCCCTACATACTTGCAAAATTCAAAAGTTTTGAATCAACCTGTTGGTTCTAGAAGCACACCTGGATACCCTTTTGGTAGTATGAATTTGGCACCACCTAACACTTTAGATAAGGAAAGATTGGATGAGTTGTTTGAACAAGTGAAAATATTGAATACAGAGGTAACTTATTTGAGGAATCAAAATAGCCAGCTTCAGGCTGCTCAGAAGAATATGCAATCTAATTATGGTAGGGAGAACAGGAACTTTGAAAGAGGGCAGTATTTTGACAGGAATCAAAACTATGACATAGGACAAGGCTCTGGTCAAAATTTTGACAGGAATCAACAAGATGGACAAGGATTTGATAGAGGGAAACCACCTAGGTAGAATAGGTCATGGAATACTAAACCTAATAATGGGGGGAATTCCTACTCCCTTGGATCAGCCTTCTACTCAAGAGAAGCCTCCAAATGGTGTATACTTGGCAGAAGCAACTTTGTTTGGTTGGTGCAGGTTCCATAAGACAAGTCAACATTCTGAACTAGATTGTAATGAATTCCAGAATGCAGTTTCTATCTTTCAATATGAAGTGGAGAATAATTCTGCTAGTCAGGAAATCGTGCCTTCAAATCCCTATGATTCTCTGGTGCTACTACTTAATCATGCCCCTTTTCCTAAAAGTGAAGAAAATGAACCAGAAGAAGTATCTAATAACCATGAGGATGAGGCAGAGTAGGTGTTGAATGAAGATGAGATTTCCCAGTTTTTTAATGAAGACAATGAGAATGATAATGACCCTTTAGATGAGGAGGAAGTTAGTATTGAAAAAGTTCAGATGTTTCAACAACCATCGAAAAAGTATGATTTGAGGAGTAGGCCTAACAGGGGTCCACAGGCTGGAGGTCCTTTCACTACTTCTATCCCTCCTAACAATTTCAACACTCCACCAGATCCACAGGCTAGTAATAATCCACCTTATCCTCATGTACCAACACAGTACTTGTCGAAGGGGAACAATGCTGAAGTATCCAAAGATAAGCTGGCCAGTGGCTACAAGGAAGCCCATGCTGACTTGAATGTGGAGTAGCTGGGTGAGTATGTGATTGAAGAATTCAATAAAGTAAAGGTGAGTCTTTCTACTTTTGAATTGTTAAGCGTTCCCGCTATTAGGAATGCAGTTTTTGGGTCATTTAGTTCAAATATAAAACCACAAGGGGTAGCTACCAATGAGGCTATTACTAGGTCTTCTAACTCCCAAACACCTAGAAGTCAAGTCCCACCTATAGACAAAAGAGGAGATAAGGATAAAGGTCAAGTTGCACAAGCTGAAACTCATTTGAATTTGTTTCAAGGAAAGATGGAAACCCCTCCTTTCCTAATATCTTTTCGTATTTTTGGGAAGAATTTGCATAATTGTCTTCTAGATTCAGGAGCATCTACAAATGTTATGCCTTTTTCTATTTGCAAAGCATTAGGTATTACCCCTATAGCTTCTCAAAAGAAGGATATTCAATTGGAAAAAACGGAAGTAAGTGTAGTTGGAGAACTGAACATGATCCCTACATAGCTTGCATTTGATCCCAAGGTGCAACAAGTGATCAATATCTAGGTGGCTCATATTCCTGATACTTATGGTCTGATCCTAGGTAGAGATTTCAGTAAGGCTTTGAATGGATATACATCCATGGATCATTCCCACATGTGGTTTCCATGGAAGGGAGTTCCAAATCAGATCCGAATTGAAAGAGAGCCTCAAATGAAGTATGTCATCACTAAATATCAGAATATTTCAAATGAGGTGTTGGTGTCTAAGTTTAGCATGGGGAATCACATGTTGGCTACATCAACCACAGAAGATGAAGAGATTTTCATGTTGCAGATCCCCTTAGATGAATCCAAATCAGAGGATAATGGTCCTGGAACATTGATTGAACAGGAAGATGAAACTAGTGGTCAAGAGGACAAACAACTTAGTTTGTTAGATAATTTTCAAGAATTTATCCAAAAATGTATGGAAGATCAAATACAACTGAAAGGAAGTATGAATTTTGAAGAGCTACTAATTCCAAATTTGTGCAGAGTCCATGATGCAGCTCATTCTGAGTTAGAATGTGACATATGTCAGACTGCTATCCGACAGATATAGAAATGCATTATTCCAATTCCACCTACTGGACTTAATATGCAGGAAGAATTAAACAATGATAAGGGTAAGAACCCAATGATTCCTAAAGAACCTCCCATTCTCAGCAAGGAGCAGGGTAAATTGAAACCAAAGGAACCTAATGGCTGTTGGACATTGAGATTTGATGGATCTAAATCTAAGTAGGGTGCCACAGTAGGATTTGAATTGATCAGTCCTAAGGGTAAGAATTATTTTGCTGCTCACAGACTCCATTTCTAATGCACCAATAATGTCACTGAGTACAAAGCTTTGATTCATGGCTTATTAATGGCATCAAGGAAGAAAGTTAAGATATTACAGGTTTTTGGAGACTTTGAATTGGTGATCAAACAAGTAAGAAAATAGTATTCATGCCATGACAGAAGAATGACTAATTATAGGCATAGAGTATTGGATCTCATCGAGGAGTGTGATGCTTTCAATATCTAGTTGATCCCTTGATACAAGAATTAGGTTGTTGACTCTCTATCCCAAGCTGCTAGCACCCTACAACCCTTATCACTCTTAGGATTGAAGAAATTTACAGTTGAGCTCACTCCAGTACCTTCAGTCCCTGAAAACGTTACCAATTTCTAGGTATTTGAAGATGATAAGCATATTTTGGACTTTATTACAAGTTGTGATGTGTTTGCCTCGCAAGTTATTGATGAGATAGAGCATCAAGAAGCAAAAATAGGCTTTGGAGGAATCATCAATTTAAAGACTAATACTATTCCAAGAGGGATGGTACAACTTGAATGAATTTTTGATTTGGATAAGATAAGAGATCAGTTTCAACAGGCTAAGAGAGAGTCTATCAGCAACCAATGTGAGACATATGATATGGGGACACTTGGTGATACCAAGAATGTTTTTATTGGCAGGGTATGTACTCTGGAGGAAAGAAAAGGGATTATTGATGCTTTACATACTTATCATGATGTAATAGCTTGGAGTTATGAATATTTGAAAACATATGATGCTTCAATCATTACACATACCATCCATTTGAGGTCAGATGTCAAACCATTTAGGCAGAGGCAGAGGCCAATCAATGCTCTGTTAGAACCCATCATTCAAAAGGAGGTGCAAAAATTACTTTTGGCATGCATTATATTTCCAGGAAGACACTCTACTTGGGTTGCGAACTTGGTTCCAGTAAGGAAAAAGAATGGAGAAATCAGACTATGTGTGGATTTTAGGAATCTGAATAAAGCATCAGAAAAGGATAATTATCTAGTTCCTTCACTGGATGAGGTGCTTCAGATCGTAAATGGATCTCAAATGATGTCCTTTTTGGATGGATATTCTGGATATAACCAGGTTATAGTGCAGTATGAGGATAGGCATAAGACTGCCTTTATTACAAAATGGGGAACTTTTGCATACAAAAGGATGCCATTTGGGTTGATCAATGCTGTAGCAACATTCCAGAGAGCCATGGACATTGCTTTTAAAGACATAATTGGTAAGTGCATCATTATTTATATGGATGATTCGACTGTTTTTTCCAAGAAACGAGGTGATCACATATCAAATTTATGCAAAGTATTCCAAAGATGCAGAGAGTTTGGCATTTCACTTAATCCGAGGAAGTGTATTTTTGGAGTCACAGAAGGAAAGTTGTTGGGACATATTATCTCAGAACAAGGTATTACTATCAATTGATCCTGAATGAATATAGGCTATCTTACAGATTCAGCCTCCTGCAAGTAAGAAAGAGATGAAGTCCTTCTTTGGTAAGATTAACTTTGTTAGAAAATTTATCACTGGATTTGTAGAGATAGTTAAGCCATTGAATAATATGTTGAAGCAAGAAGGAAAAATAGAATGGAATGCAGAGGCTAAGGAAGCATTTACAAAAATTAAGAAAGCTATTGCTGAGGCTCCTATGTTGGTAAGCCCAAATTATGCTAAGCCTTTTTACATATATTCATTTGCTTCTGATCACTCATGTGCTGCAATGCTAACTCAAAAGTCTGACCAAGGTGATGAACATCCTATAGCCTTCATTAGCACTCCCCTGAAAGATGCAGAATTAAGATATCATAATGTAGAAAAGTAGGCTTATGCTTTGGTCAGAGCAGTGAAAAAGTTCAGGCACTACATTTTGAGGAATAAAGTTTTTGTCATAGTACCTGATCCTGCAGTAAAGCTGTTGTTAATTCAAAATGGGTTGGGTGAACGAAGAGCCAAATGGGTAACCATGTTGCAGGAATATGATATGGAAATCCAACCCATGAAATTAGTAAGAGGACAAGGACTTACAAAGACAATGACTGAGACAGGTCCTGACCTTACAACCCAACACTATTACCTTCAAGAGGTATCTCCAGGAGATTGGTATGATGAAATCATTTTCTATTTGCTAAAGCAGCAGTGTCTTGATCATCTTAATACAGTTCAAAGGTGGGCCTTGCACCTAAAGAGTGGAAGCTTCATGATGAAGGGAGCTATCTTGTATAAAAGAAATCATGGGGGTGTATACTTAAGATGTCTAGGGAAAGAAGAAGTTACCAAAGTGATGATTGAATTTCATGAGAAATATGGCACTGGCCATGGTTCTGGATCATCAACAACAAACCAGATCTTGAGGGCAGGCTATTACAAGCCTACTTTATTCAAAGATACACACCAACATGTGAGGACTTTCCATATATGTCAGACCACAATGAGTAAGGAAAAGTATGCAGCTCTCCCACTTCAGCCAGTCATAGAAGTAAAATCGTTTGCACAGTGGGGTATGGACTTCATAGGTCCAATTAATCCTTTATCCTCTGCGGGCCACAGGTATATTCTTACCATAACTGATTATTTTACTAGATGGATAGAGGCTTTGGATTGCAAACAATGCACTTTGGATGTGGTAATCAATTTTCTTGAATCTGAAATTATTAATCATTTTTGTTGTCCACTATCTCTGGTTTGTGATAATGGTCCTGCATTTTCATCACTAAATTTTTCTAATTTGGCATTTGATAATGGGATTGTTATTAAATTTTCATCCAATTATTATCCTCAGGGTAATGGCCTAGCTGAGTCTTCCAATAATAACCTACTGACAGTTATCCGTAAGTTGTTAGAACAAAATCCTAAGGACTGGCACACCCAGCTTCAATTTGCTCTCTGGGCTGACCGTACTAGACAAAAGGCATCTATAGGAACCTCTCCTTATCACCTGGTGTATGGTTTTGAACTTGTATTTCCTATCCAATTGAAGATCCCTACCCTATAGTTCATCAATGAATACTATAATGAAGAAGATAAACGTGAAGTCCGTTTGGCTGAATTACTACACCTAGAAGAGAAATTAGATGAAGCCCTAAAAAACTTTGCTAAACATCAAGGTGTAGTGAAAAGATGGTTTGATAGGAGAGCTAAGGTGAAGGCCTTTAGAATTTCTCACTTAGTTCTCTACTGGGATAAATCCCATGACCGTAAGGGAGAGCATGCTAAATTTGATAAACTTTGGCTTGGTCCTTACCAGATTTTAGAAATTCTGGGAGATAATACTTTTCACTTGAAAACCCTCACCGGTGAGGATATCCCGTTGCCTGTCAATGGGCAGTATCTGAAGCATTATTTTCAACCTTGAACTGCCTACAGTTCATCCTGTACATAGCTAGCGTAGGTTTGCTTTCTGCTTTGCTTTGCTGGTTTTGCTTTGGTAGTTTAGGTTTGCTTTGGTTTGTTTCGTTTCCCATTTTTGGTTTTTGCATTTGGGTCCCTTGCTCTCTTGGGGACTGTTTCACCTGTATAATAGGCTATTTGCTTGGGATTGTTCTGGAAATTTATTTTATAAACTCTAATCAATTTTTCAGAGTCAAGTGGTGGAATTCTTTTATCTGATGTCCCTTGTGCTTAGAATTAGAATCACTTATTTTGGATACACTTTGGAATATATTTGGGTGTCACATTTTGACACTAAAATTAAGATTCTGGAGTTGCATGGGGTTCTTGAGTAGTCTGGCTTGGTGAAAAATCTTATATTCTGCTTCAGTGCCACTGTGTTCCTCATTCCTGAGTGTGAGTTTTATTACTTACAAAGGTGAAGGAGAAAAGTTCTACAAAAAAAAAAAAAAGAAAGAAAAAAGAGAAAAGGAAAATATTGAAAATTTGAATAAGCTTCACCTTATCAGGAGTATCCTAGTATCTCTACCAGGGCTATGGATGCTTAGCTGGTAGTAGATCTATGCTTGAGAGGGTCACAGCGATAACCTCGCCGGAGCTATGGATGCTTGACTGGCAGCTAGACTCTATCCAGGTTGCTTTTGAAGTTTGAACCTTTATGTAGCTTGGTCAAATTTGCTCTGGATCCCATTGCACTTACCAGACTCTAAATCAATGCATAATACACACACTTGGAACCTAGTATAGGAAAAGGTCCTCTTGCCTATGGTTTCTGAAACTTTGTTGATAGGTTTCCTGATGAGAGAATTGAAACCAAAGATTCTGGGTCCTTGATTTTAGTTTATTCTTGAAATGCTCCGGAGCATTTCCCTAGCGGAGTCGCCATTTGTTGTGTAGTTTTTTGCACACATGCCCCACTAAAAGTGAGGACCCTCTTTTTTGGCTTCTTGGTGTCTTGGCCCTTCTTTTTTGGGGGTTTTTCTTGCTTGGAGCCCATGCTTTGATGTTCATCTTTCCAGTTGAAGTGGCACATTTATGAGTTTTACTGAAAATCTTAAGAATTTGGTACATTTCAGACTTTTCACAATTTTCGGGATAATCCACCTCTCCCGGATTTTCCTGGTTTTCCTTCGGAGTCCGAATGTGGTCGCCTTTTGACCCAGATTCGGAGAAATGCGTCGTGTCCAGATTTTCCCGAAGTCCGTCGCCCTGTCGAATCTCTTGGTTGTGATTTTGGCTGTCTTGTCGATCGCATTAATGGCGATTGTGCAAATATTTAGAATAATGATATATTGATTTGGGGTGAGTAATTGGTCATTTTGAGTTAGCGTATTTGCTTATCATTTGAGTTTGGAGTCTTGAAGCTTGTGGTATTTTTCTAGATCGTGCTTGTTGACTGCTGCATTTGAGTTTGTGTGCATGGATCGTTTCCCGCTCGTGTTTGTGGGTTGATTGTTGGCATCACCAGCTTCAATATTTTTGCTCTCATGGTATGTAGATATGCCCTCTTTCTTTGTTGATTGCTTTGCTTCATTTGCTTGCTGGTCTTTCTTTGCTTTATTTTCTCTTTGGGTATGCGTGTCATATCTGAGCATTTTGGGGTTTCCATTGTTTACCAGTCCGATAAGGTTGCTCATCGAATGTTTATTTTCAGTCTGGTATTTCTATTCTTTTGGGTGCTTGCTTGCATTGGTTTTAAATATTCACATCTTTGGTTTGTAAGCAAGTCGTGTTTGGTTCTTTCGTGCTTTCATGGCGGTTATTTTAGGGTTCCTGACCTAGGGCATAGCCAGTCCTCTTTGATTTGTTGTGAGGAATGTTTGAAATTCATGTTTGATCCATTGGTGGTCTAGGTTAGGTCTTTATCAAGGTACATGCCTTAGATCCATGGTTGTTGGATCCGTTTTGGTAAAACGGGTGAAACTGTGAAAAGTTCAGGTTTTCGACGTCCTCGCGAAATTCTGCTTCCCGCGGATTTCCTCGGCTTTTCTCGTTCTTTCTCTTTTGCCACTTGAATAAGAATTTTTCCTATTTCACGGAAATCTGTTTCTCTAGATTTTCCCAATGCCAGTCGTTGGGTCATTTTGCAGGATTCGTGCTTTAAATGGTAATATTTTGATATCCACTAAAATCTGTTTCCTTTGGATTTTCCTGGTTGATCCGTGCCTTCCTCGTTTTCCTGATTTAGTTGGAACTATTGCTTTTCTCACTAAAATTCATCTCTGATGGATTCTTCCAAGATTCTTGTGAAAATGTGGAATTTGGTAGTTATGAGGAATTCGTTTAAATGATAATGTATTTGATTAATCAAAAGAACTTATGCTAAGTTATTCTAAGGGTTTTCCTTTAATGAATTATGATTTGAAATGATTTATGGGGATTTGTATGTTTGTTTCGCTGGAATCCACTTGGTCCGGATTTTCTCGAAAATCCTCTCCAATCCAAAATCCGTGAGAGAAGCTAAGTCTCAAACTTTGAGGTATTGATTCCTCATACTTGTTATTTCTTGTGGATTTGATTGTGGTCATCTTTTGTTTGTAGGCAGGATCAGGACAAGATGTTGCTGGTCGAGGAAAAGGGAAGGCAACCGATCCTAGTGCAAAGACTTATGCCATCAGTGATGCAGAAGAGGTGAAATTGGACATAAAGAGTAGGATTCCTAAAAGCAAGCTGATTTCTATTTGGTTAGGAATCACAGATACTAATGTGGGGATGTGGGACTATGAAGAGTTCAAAGCCGAGATGTCAGCACCGAGCCCTTCTCTATTTTCCAAAAGAATGGTGGAGTCCGGGCTGGCCCATGTGGTAGGTTTTCCTCCCATAGTGCAGTGTTATGAATTGGTGCTTGAGTGTGCCAAAAATTATGATAGAGGGACCCAAAGGATAATTGGCCCTTAGGGAAGGATTTTTGTAGGTTTCAGTCCTATATCTATTGCTTCAACCTTTGATATGCTTGACAGGTCATATGTGTTGGCCTTTGATTTGGATAGTGCCAAGAAGCATTATGAAGAGAATGTAGTTAAGTCCCAGTAGGTAATTAATTCTTGGTTGGAGAAGCCCAAGTCCCATTTCTCCAAGTTGCCAAAATAGTTATTCAGGCTCAAATTCAAGAGGGAGTACTATAATGTCATTACTATTTTGTCGACTGCAGGGGATGCCATGAGGTTAGTAACTTGGTTGAAGAATGTACTGGCCCAAGATAAGGAGGATACTGATCTCCTATTGTAGAAGACCACCACAATTATGGAGTTCACTGAAGATAAACTGGTAAAGTGTGGGATTCTTCCTTTCCCAAGGGTTTCTGAACCTTCGGAATGGTTTGAAATCCTGCAAATGAGGTAGAAGGCCTTAAGAAAGATTCACAAAAAGGAAAGACAGATTGAGGACACTTTGACTGGTATCCACGAGAAGTGTATCTCATTCTTTGAGGTCATGACAGGAAGGAACAAGTTTTCTCTGAAACATCTTAACCTGGAGAAACTTAGGAAATGGTGGAGAGATGTTTATTCTCCAATTAGTGAAGGTGTGGTCATAGAGCATCAGCTAGATGATGCTGTAACATATATTGCAGTTATTGACAGGTATTCAACTAATAGGGCTGATTGGGATGGTATAGTTACGCATGAAAGATATTTCATCAAGTCTCTTGAAAGAAAAGTTAGGGTTTTTCCTATACCTCCATTTGCTAAGCTGGATAGGAGCTTGCTGGCAGTGCATGGTGAAGAAGATCGAGCTAAAGACAAGGATGGGAAGTAGCTATATAGGGTTACATTGATATATGTGCTTCCCATTATTCACATGCATTTGGCTGACCCTTTTGATACTTAGGAAAACTTGGATGAAATTGGTGCTAATTGCACATTTCATATTGTTTTCGAATATATTTGAGGCTGACCTATTGTGTGGCATGTTTTCATTGTAAATTCTTATTTTGGGCCAACCTATCTTTGGGATTCTTTATAAAATAGGCACGTTGCCTCATTTGAGATATAGATAGGTAGAGAAGAGAGAAAATAGATAAGTGATAGAATAGAGATTCGATATTAGAGCGAATTAGGGTTTATTTGCAAGCAAGTGTTGTAACAGAAAGCTGGAATTGTTGCTACTTTGGATTATTTAATATAAGAAAGGATATTGTGTTTGGTATCCATCTTGTGGAGTTTCATCTGGCATGGTTCTTGTTGTTCTATCTTTCAAATTGCTTATGAGTTCATAGTTAAATTGTTTGGTGATACTTAGGGTTTCTTGTTTGGAATGTTTGCAGTGATCTCTAGTCCATAATTTTTGCAGTTAGCTGATTGCTAGCTGCTTTGCAAAGTTAGCCTGGACTTAAAATTGTGCTTAGTTCAGTTATAAATATTTGTTCATCTGAATTGCAATAGAATTGTTTGAATGAATTTTTGTAATTTGAAAATATTTAAATACCTTAGAAGATTGCACTATTCCTTTGAAATTGCAAATTTATCTGGGTTAAATAGAAAGCAGTTTATGAGGGATCGGTCCATTTCGAGCATTTTATCTTTGGCATTATCAATCTTAGGGTTATAAGTAGTCTTAGAATCATCTCTGAAAACTTTATCTTTTGCTATTTCTTTATTATCTGAGTTACATCAAAAGTTCCAAGTATCAATATATTGCTAGATCTGATAAATTCGAAGTCCAGTGTTTGCTTGTAGTAAGGTCCCATTGTGATTACCAACATTTTCACATTTATCACTGAGTTGTTTTGTTGCATTGTCAAGACCTGACATTAGAGACCTTGGGGTTATCTCTTTTCCCATAGAGGTGTACCTTTGAAGAGAGATAGGATATCATATCCCATCTGAGTTGTTGCTGTGTAGAAAACACCATCAATAGGGAGCTCACCTTAGTCTTACTCTTAGGATCCTTCTCAACTGATTCCTCAGAAGTGGAGTGAGACTCTAAGTTTCCCATTAGGTCATAGGTGCATTGCAGACCCTCACTCTCCAACTCTAACATCTTGTGCTTCAGCCATAGTTTAGTGTACCTAATCATTGGAGTCATGATCTGTTCTAATTTTGTCTTCTCTTCCTCCAACCAATCTAGTTCTCCAATTGGTTTATCCTTCACAGCTTCATAGTTATGGCCCTGGATCAAATCTCCATCATCTTCAACCTAATCTGTAATGGCCTTTATGTTGTATAGTCAGACTAATTTCACTAGTAGCATGGAGAACTTCTTCTTTCTGATCTCAAATTCATCATTTATGTTGGCCCAATAATCCTCTATATCATCCCTGTGATTGTACTCTTTGTTGGCCTTCTTCTATGCTTCACCAGTCCTATCAAATCTAGATCTCTTGGAATGGAGGAAAGTCCTAGAGTACTCATTTCCTCTTCAAAAGAATGGGCCAAGTTAATAGAAGGGTAGGCCTCACCACTGCCTATCCTTAAAGGAAAATCACCACCAAATCCAGTCTTATGTTTCTCCTTCTTCATAATTGCATCAAAATCACAGATCTACCTTGTGACCTCTAGAAGTATAACATGATCTGTGGGATAACTAGGGAGTCTGTATGGAGCCCTCTGACAACCATCTATTTTGATCTATGAAAAGGTGGGGAATTGGATAAACCAAGCTCCAAACCTCTTGATTAATTCCCTGGCATCACCTGAAATCCGAACATGTTCTACACCTTGCAATAGCCTAGTGATGTACATGGTGAATGCATCGTTCACCCTCCTAAAACTTGTGCCACCCAAGTGCAATTGTGGGTATACTTCATAAATTACATCATACCCAAACACACCCCTTGGGCTTAGCCCCTTGTATGGATGGTACCTTGCAAGTGCATAAACCAAGTAGGAGGTTATTGTGAAGATCTTTGTCTGCAAGACATTACACATTTGTTCATGTATCATTGCACTTATAATGCGTGCCCAAAGGTATTCAATATTCTGCTCCATCCTCACAATAACATGGAACATCCAGTTTTTAAACACTCCTGCACTTTTCAATCCCACTACCCTACTGAGGAGTGTGATAACATCATAGTATTCCTTCCTGAATTTAGCTCTGAATAGCTGCTTGGGTAGCTTGGAGAAGTGGGACTTGGGTTTCTCCAACCAGGAATTGATGAAATTTTCATCATAATACTTCTTTGCTACATCCATATCAAAACCCACTACATGAGACCTATCGGGCATGTCAAAGGTCTGGGCAATGGACATAGTGTTGAGATTTGCCACAATTCTTCCTTGAGGACCAACTATCCTCTATGTGCCCCTATCATAATTCCTAGCACATTCAAGCACCAACTCGTAACACTGAACTGTAGGAGGGAATCCAGCTACATGTGCCAATCCCGATTCCAACATCCTTTTGGCCATTAGAGGGAGGTTCTGTGCTTCCATCCTTGCCTTAAATTCCTCATAATCCCACAACCCAACATTTGTATCGGTGATCCCTGACCAGATGGAGGTTAGCTTTCTCTCTAGGATTCTGCTCTTTAAGTCCATTTTAATCCTTTTTGCCTTGGAGATAGTAGAGCCTTTAGCACTTGGATCCATTACCTTGCCCTTGGTCCTTTCAGCAACAACTTGACTTGATTCTTCCTACATCCAATAAAGAAACTAAAGTAAAGATCCATCATAGCATTAAATTCAAGTTAATCCATCACAAATGATACATCTATCCTTAAAAAAATCCCATAATGAATAAAAATCCCCAGGAACTCATAAGAATTACTCATTTCAAAGTTTGGGTTTTTAGCCTTCTCGCGAAATTCGGGCTGGAGGGGAATTTCAGGAAATTTCGGACCAGACAGAATCCAACAAGACAATCACAAAGAAAATTCCAACCATCATTTAATCAACCATAATAAAGTAAGAGACAACATAACACATCTTAAAATAACTCAAATCGATCATAAAATCCACAAACATCAGCTAATAGAGCATACTATCTCTTAATTCTTCATTTTCAACAAGATTTCGGGGAATTTTGGCAAGGATGAAAATCCTCAAAAAAGGGAAATACCTTACGAACTCCGGGAAAATGAAGGGACAAAGAAAGTTTGGTGAAATCTCGAAGACACAAAATTTTGTGAAGTAGGTGTAATTTTCACATTTTAAGCCTATTTTTGGGAAATCGATAAAGTGATGGAAAAAATCAGGGAAATCCTGAAGTAAAGGAAATCCGCGAGGTGCTCAAAAACTCAAAATCTTTGACTTCGTTAGGATTTTGCTCAGATTGATCAAACAATTAGGAATTTTGGGATTTTTCCCAGGATTGAACTCGTTCAAAGTGCAAGATGAACAATCTAGGTTTCAAATGGATCCAAATGAGATCCAATCAATACGAGGAACTATTTCAGCAAGGGAAACCCTAGGAAACCACCATGATAGCACAACTTGGATCCTAACTCGTCATTTTCATTTTCCATTTCTCTTCACACGAATTCTCCCACGACTCAACTAAGACAGGGCGATTATCAAAATAGATAATAGCAATAAACTTCACTTCGCCCAAGACGTAATTTCATCAAAGGTCGGGGATTTCTAGGTTAAACCAAAGCTTAATATAAGAGAGCACGGATTTGAAAAGAATGAAGAAAAGCCATGGTTATCTTCCTTGAATTACAATCATGCAGAGGGAAAGGAGGCACGAGCTATGAGGAAGGGCATCAAGCCAACGAATGACAAACCTAACACTGCTACCAAACCATACCACTTCGAAATCCTGAATCAAAACATAAACCCACACAAACCCTAAAGAAAATTCAATTCATTTATTAAAAAGGGAAGGCAACATGTACATACCATGAGAGAAAAGAAATCAAAATAGCAATAGCCGACAAGAAACCTTGAAAATTGAAGCAGAATGTAAGCGATCACCAAAAAACTCAACTGTAACACTCGATCACAATCTCAAATGCACAATCCAGCAACAACAACTCAAAATCCAACTCCTCAAATCTCACAACAAGGAAAATGACACAAACCTATCCTCATAAAATGTAAATGAATCCAATAAAAGCAAACTGCAAAACCGTATAGAGGACTTAAATGTGTCAACAAGACAATGAGCTCGGGAATTCAAAGGCATGACAAAATCTCGAGAAAATCGAATCCATATGTAATTCTGAGAAGTCCTGGAATTTCTAGAAATGATAAAAAAATCCTTTGTCGGGTTTTCAAGGTGCTCAGGGAATTTCGCCCAAGGGGAATTTTCTCGAAAATAGAGAAAAACCCGAATGAATTCCAAAACACATGATTTTCAAAGTGACTCCTTAGAAGGGGAATTTGCACGAGTAAGATAATCATTTGGGAACATGCCAAGGCAACCAAACCCTCAAAACCAAAGGGCCAAAACACCAAGAATGAAAAAAAAAAAGGGAGGTCCCTGCTTTCAGTGGGCGTGTGTGCATAAACCTGCACAATAGTACACATTCAACGCTCGAGTAAAATCCCTTCCTAAAATTATGCCATAAGTATCGAGGATATCAGAAACTTGGATGTCAATGGTTTGTTGTATCCTTGGGTCAACAAAAATCTACATAGGTATTCTATTGATCTCACCAACTATACTGATCTTAGTCTTGTCAAGCTGTGACACTTTACACCAAGAAGGAGTTGGAACTATCCCCAAGGCCTTGCATATGCTCAAAGGAATGATATTTGCAGGTGCTCTTGAGTCAAGAAAGCAATTATGCAGGTTGTTCCCAAATATCCTGATAGTGGTCAGGAAGGGAAGTGTTTCAAATTTTTCCTTGAAACAATCCTCTGAAAACATCCACTTGGGCAACCTGACCTTTATCCTTATCACTTCCTTTGTTTTGAGCTTGTGTCTAATCTATTTCCTTGGTAGGTTTCTTATTTGCTTGCTGATTTGTAGGCGAAACAAATTTCTTATTGAAAATTTGTCATACAGCCAGTTCACTCTAATGATCCTCAAAAGAAACTCTCCTAGCAGGTGCTTCTTGGGTTAGCCTGGATGTAGGAGTCCCATTGATCATTCTAAAGAAGGCATTCCTAACAGCCGAGACTTTAAGCAGCTCAAAGGCGGACACATTTAGCTTAACCTTCTTAAATTCATCTTTAATATACTCTCCCATTTGCTCGATTTTGGCATCATAAGAGGCATTTTGGGAGGGGCCAATAGGCTGGTTTTGGTTTTGATTCTATTATCTATTCTTGTTAAAGTATCTCGTGGATACGTGTGGATAACTTGGGTTGTTGCTTGTGTTTGGGTCAGGAGGAGTACTGAAATTGTTAGATGGAGTGGAGGTGGTGAAAAGACCACCGACGTGCCCACCAACTTGTCTATTTCTTAAATCATATGGATTTTCCCTTTGGTGAAACATTTGGACCTCATCCTCTCTCAACTCTTCCTCATCCACGGGACCATTATCTATTGAATCAAAAAGTTGAGCGCTGCTTGTAGTGGAATCCTCCTTCTCTAGAACATTGCTCTTAGCCTTTGGGAAGGGAGCTCGGTTGACCACCAACACTGAGGAGTCATATGGTTCCAAAGGAACGATGTCTCTGCATCCCAAGTTGTCCATTGCATTTTGGACTTCAATCTAAAAAAATTCAGCAATTGTGAGGAATTTCAGACAATCCAATTTGGAATGCCAACTTGTTTTATGGATATGACACTAGCTAGATAAGGTGGCCTCAGCTAAGTAGACTCCACTTGTAGTCTTGCCATTGTTACTGGGCTGGTCCAAGGGAGTAGGAACACCACCATTTTTCGGCCTCATGTTCCATGTCTGATTCTTTGGGAGGGCCTTTTGTCAAAGTTTTGCCCTAAATTTTGACCCTTTTCATAAGTCTTTTCGGAAGATGTGCCAACATCATGCTTGTCACGACTGTCCCGATTGAGGTTGGCCTAGATGCTTCTTTGTGAAGCTTGCTGTTGATTGTTCTGATTCCTCAAATGATTCATCTCCATGGACATTTTTTTGATCATTTCCGTTAGCTCATCGATCCAATCCTTCTTCGTGTTGCTCGGTTGTGAAGTAGAATTCTGAAGGAAAATTGGTTGTGTAGCCGACTGATTTTAGAGAGCGGGCAAGAATTTTGAGGCTTGAAGGTATGTCAACACTTGGGGTGGTTGAGAGTGGACCTGCTGTGGCTGGGGCAACACGTACTATGGAATCAGAGGTGTCTGGTTCATTGGCTGTCCTGGGTGAGGTACTATAGGCAGCTGTGGCACCAAATTCATAAAGGGCATCTAATGCTGTAGAGCCTGAGTAAGCCCTTGAATTAGCGAGGGCTGAGAAACCTACCCCAAAGAAGGAAGTTGACCAAAAATATTCTGTCCCAATTCCATACTGGTAATGATGACCTTGACATAAGTGTCTACTAATTTGGTGGGTGGCCGCATCCTTTTCACTAATGCTGAAGTAAGATTGTCCAACGGTGCATAGTAAACTGGTAGAACAACAACATCATTGAGGGCATAAGGGTCTTGCAGCCGAGTATATGCCCCGTGGAAGTAATCATTAAAGGAGCTAATCAGTTTGTTGATCTCTCTTCGGATTGACATAAACTTCCGATACAACTCCGAGGGACTGATTGAAATCTTGAATTTCTGCAAAAAAACATTTTTTAGAAGGTCCCATGTGTTGATAGTCCTGCTGGCAAGTTGACTTACTAGTAAAAGGCCTCCTCCCCTAGGGAGTAGGGAAAGAGCTGGCAAGCCACATCCTCATACATAATCTACATAGTCTTCAAGGCTATCTTGAAAATCTTAATATGTTCCTTTGTTGTCCTTTGTGGATCTCGGGGGGTTGAACTTCATGCAAAAGTTTTTTGGACTCTTTGGCAAATCATGCTAAAGGTTGAAGGCCAAAGGGGATGGATTATTGGCTAACCATTCCATGGGAGGAGGCAGTAGAGGTGGCTGCACCAGACTAACTTGAGGTTGCGGAAGGGAGACATCGGTCAGTGGGACAACACCCGAAAGTGGGACTATGTTGGGTTGGAAGGCAACATCTAGCCCCATAGAAGTGGCAGCCTAGAAGGCTGTTTGAAGCAGATGAGTGGGAGAAGATGAAGATGAATGGATAGAAGGAGATGATGGTGAAAGAGAAATGGGCTGGTCGGATATGTTGGAGGTGGATGCTTCCCCTTTCTTGGCTCTCTTAACTTGGGTAGGGGGTGGTAACTCTTGAAATACCCCTTTGTTCGGTGTAGAACTTAGTATTCTATAAAATCTCTCAGGAGAGAAAGACCTAATTCGATCCAGATTAGCTCCAAAAGGCCCTCCTTCTAGCACCAATTCTATTGGTGGATAGAGATGTCCACCACAGGCAGAGAGGTAGCAAGTACTGCATGTGGGATAAGCGGGGTGGTGGCAACAACAATAGTGGTTGCAATAGCCGATGAGATAGGTGGAGACCATGACTGATTAACCTCCATTTTATCTCCCTCATAGAGTGGATCTTCTTGAATTACAAGCATTTCGGTAACGTTGCTTGATTTCTTATGTTTCTCGGAAGGTTCACCTTCCGAGGCCTTTCTAGCGTACACCTTTGGATTAGACTACTGCTCATCAGTCTCTTTTCTCTTCCTTGAATGAGTGGATGGAGGGGACTTTGATGTTTCTCTTGTCGATGTAGCAGCTACCCCACCAACTGATCCACTTGGCTCACTTTCGAGCCCCTTATACGTCGAAATGACCCCTTGTTGCTTCATTTAGGCAAATTTCCCATCAATGCATTCTTTTGTTCGAGCCTCAGTGGGTTTGGTGAGAATGCCGAAGTCGTTGACCTCTTGCTCATTCCAACCAATCAATGGTAGTGGTAGATTAGAAATTGCATTGTATCTGGGGTCTACCACCATACTCTCATCCTCTTCCATTTGATCCGGCATTGGGAATAGGTTCACCCTCTTCACAAAGTATGTGGTCATCCGCATATAGTGCCTTATTTACACTTCAAAGTCATGTTTACAATTGATCCAAAAATATTAAATGCTATGAAGATGGGCATAATGTTGTTCGATTGCTTTCCTGATGTGGCCATAGGGATCCATCCGTGGCTTGGCCATGTGGAGCTTGAAATGATATTCGACTAACTACTTGTCTGAATTTTGGGCAGACTGGGAAGTATAAAGCTCGTACATCCCCTGGCCTAGCGTAAGGGGATAAGGGATCCCCACTAGATGCTTGCTACTTAGGAGGGTGTGAACATGCCATAGATGCTGAGAAATTTCTAATAATCATATCTGGTCATTAGGATACCGGGGTAGCTTATTCGGTCTTTCTGAGAACCCTTGGGCATGAATGTATGTAAACTTAGGATATTGGATGGACAAGAAAGCATACTGATTAAGGAAGGCCCGAGCACTATGGGAGACTCTCTTCTCAAAGTCACCCTCGAGCAGCCTGATAATGTAACCTATGAAAGTGTCGTTCACCCTGCAATAGTCTTTCTTGAAATTTCTGAATTGCAACTGAGGGTATTTGTTGTATACTTTGAGCTCCTTGCCAAGTTTCTCATTTGGAGTATTTTGCATTTCATGGGGTCTTCATCCCACATTTCCTTGCACTCTTTAATAGTTGGTAATTCCATCTCCTCTATATTAGGGATATGTAAGGTATTTTTTATTCCTGAGGCTGACATGTCGGCCAACACGTTCCCATCTCTATCTATAATTGTTCTAGTTTTTGGATGATATGCCTCCTTGCAAGCCATTACCAGCTCAGATGCAACCAAAGAGGGAGGGAAACCTATAACTTTAGCTATCCCAATACTTTTGATTAACCTTGCACTTTCTGTCTTAGGGTTCACCCTAACCCTTTGGGTGTAGTCATCGATATCCACATGTCCAATGTTAGTGTCAGAGATCTCTTTCCACTTGGTGATGACTCTAGATTGCAATGGTTCCCCTTGGAAATTATACCTCATTTGGTATTTATCCTATTTCCCAAGAGGGGCCTTGCCTATTTTCTTTCCTTTGTCCTTTTCTACGACTACCCCTAAGGTTTCTAAACTTGATTCCATATATCCTACACACAGAGGCAAGGTGAGCATAATCAATCATGAAAACACAAATGGTTAGCCAAATCCCAACAAAACATCATTAAATTGGATAATTCATCATTCAAAAATCTAACACTTAGTTAAAATTACAATCAGTGATTCACTGCAAGGAGTTTGGATGGTTTGGGCTCAAGAGGCTGGACCTCCCTGGTCAGAATGCTATTTTGAAGGGAAAATAGGGCAGAGCAACCCAAATGGTCTGAAGTGTTCATGCGGAAGAGGGTCCAATTTAAGCACATGGGTCAATGTTTGTTTCTAGATTGGAAGGCATTTGGATCATCATCAAGGCACCTAGAGCCATGAAGAGGGAAAGTTGCATGGTGTTAGCCATTTGGATTGGCTTTGGTGAAACGTGATTATGAGGATGGAGTCTTGGGGTCCGAAACCTATGAGGCTGCAGGATAGCTAGTAACTTTAGTTGTTTGAGTGCATCAGGTCAAGAAGGTTGGGAAGTTGTTGGAAGATGGCCGAGATAGATGGCTGGCCATGGATGGTAGTCTGGTCAGAGCAACCCGACATACCAGACTTGAGTGTGGATTTTGCCTCATATTTGTTCGTTGAATGCTGATGGCAATCAAAGGATTGAGGTCTAGAGGCTAGAGGGATGGTTTGAGTTTTCCATTTGGGATGACCACAACAGGACGAAGTCCCAACAATGGAAGTTTGAAGGTTAGGGCCCAACGAGGGAAAGAAATTGGTGTTTTTTCTCGTTTTAACTCATGCGACGCTAGGCAGCTCGGGATCTGGGGGCTGGAAGACAGTCTCTTGATGGCCGTTAGAAATGGAAAAATAACAATGGCCCATAGATGGAGGTATCCAAACCAGGAGCCGAAGGACATTATGATGATGCAACTTTACTTGGCAAACCTAGTGGTGAGCACAAGGACGAGCTCCAAGGCTTGGGTGGAAATGCTGTTTGAAATGACGAAAAAGGGATGGTATTCTGAAGGCGGAGTTCTGGGGTCCGGAACCTCTGAAGCATTCCACTGTTTAGAGTTATGTTTCATGTTAAATTTTCTTCGGAAAAGGGAACATTTGGACCCAGAGGGCGTGAGCGCCCTTTAGGAAGAACAATGCTGGGATGATGAAGTTCGGAGACCGACCACTTGGCGATATGAGGGGGTTTCTTAAAATTCTATTACCTGGGTTTTGTAAAATTACCCCTCTTCTATCATATTCACACAATTTTAGCCCTTTTTGTTTGTTATCTAAGCATGAAATCACAAAAAATGTAATGGGATGGTGGATGACAAACCTACCTCGACAACCCGATGAATATAGCTGATGAATCCACAAGGAACGACGAAGGGAACTCTCGGGTGCGAGGGCTAGAAGGTCTATGCACTGCTCTGAACTTCCTGACATGTGAAAATGACATGTCAGTGTGATTATTTATACCCTTAAGTGCATTGAATGAACCTAATTAATGTAGGTACAGTAGGCCAAAAAGGTTGGTGAGTTTGAATTTCAGGATGACGATGGGAGGTTTGAAACCTGGAGGCTGGAAAGACATGAGCTCATGGCCATCCGAAATGCCAATTGAAAAATCAACAATGAAGAGGGGCCTGGGGTCCGAGGGCTGAAAGGATGCAGGATGATGGCTGCTTAGAATGGTGAATCCATGAAGGAATCTCGGGTGAGGAACTCTGGCGGACCGGGCCCGACAGTCGCGAAGGACAGTCAGAAGGTTTTCAAAGTTATAGTGGTGACCAAGGCAGCTAGTCCGGAACACTGAAAGGACGTAGGCCAATGGTCATTCAAAAGAGCAGATTCAACAAGGAAATCCAGCAAGGGAAACTCGATGAGATGGGCCCGAAAGGCCTGAAGGTCGCCTGCAAAAGGCAAAGTGCCAAAGGAACTCCAGGAGGACTTAGGACTTAGCAAATTTGAGGGGGTGAAACATGGTCAACCTAGGATGAGACTTCAGAGGCATGCTGACCATCCAAGACACCAAAAATTGGGGCACACAAAATGAGGCAGTGACAAAATGACCTAACAAGGAAAAAGAAAAAGAGGGTCCCCATTCCAAACGGGGCGTGTGTGCTGAGGGCACAACAAGAGTGTAGAACATAAGCAAGATATAATAAAGAATGGAACAAAATAGAAATCATTATGGATGGAAAATTAGAAATTATAATTCATATCCTCCTCAAGTGAATTATAATGTTATATGCTACAAATTTAGTAACTATGGACATATAGCACAACACTGGAGAAGTGGTTTTGTGAAACCACCTAGAGATCAAAAATTGAAGGATAGCTTGAACAAAATAAAAGGAAATCCAACTAATGTATGGAGAAGGAAACAAGATCAAGGTAATGAGAAGAATTAAAAGATGAATCTATAATTTTTCACTTCTTGCATAAATTTGAAGAAAAGCATGAATTTAGGAGGAGCTCATCATTGCACTATCATTCAACTCTATGGAAAATACAACTCATAAAATGAACTCTCATATAATATTAGAGAAAGAGAAGTCATGGTTGGAGAGAAGGATGTAAATTCTATTATGGTAGTAGAAAAATACATATTAAAAGGTCACCATATAATTCAAAGTGAAGGAGACTCAATGTCAAGATGATAAAGAGCCTAGAAGACTTAAGAAAATCAAAGTTTTTCAAAATAAGTATATGCTTGTATATTTGCATTTTACAAGCATATGATGGAAAAAGAATAAGAATTTGATAGAGGAAAGTTGGATTCTTATGTTGAACTTCACATTAAAGGTGTTCATATTGATATAACGATGCCATAGAAGACATGGATATAAGTTTGATGAGCATCTCTTCACCATTTATTTCAAATGATGAGAGTTACAACAAAGAAAGAATGATGGAATTGATGTCAAGAGAGAAGCATGTCACACAAGAAAATTAGAATGCAAAAGATCAAGAAATAGAGAAATAGGGGTATTAAAGCAAGGGGGAGCATAAGATAATCTCCTATAGGGGGAGAAGTATATTTTTTTTACATTTGATATGAGTATACAATTGGATGTTTTTCATGATTCATTTGTGGATAGAATTTTAATAAACATCTCTTTGCCATTGATGTCAAAGGGGGAGAGATATCTAATATAGGAGAGGTAGAGAAAAGAAAGATAACTATGTTTCCATCAATGACAAAGGGGGAGATTGTAGGAAAAATTTCCATTGATGTCAAAAGTAGAAAAACAAAGTTTGCAATCATTAATGTCAAAGGAAGAATGATGAAATTATTGGTTATTGTCATTGATATCAAAGCATGATTGGGAAAAAGCATGACTAATGATACTATAATTGAAGGAAAAAATGAACTTACTTCTGTAAGAGGAGCTTGCCTACCTGACACTGAGAATCATACTTTGATTGATGATGGTTGACAAAAGAACATTTATAATTTAAGTGTTGGATTAAATTACAAGGGCCCATTTACCAAAGGGTGAATGGGTTCCCCTTCTTAGCTAGGACCCAAATTTGAATATGTTCTTGGTGAAATTTTAATATCCAAAATTCAAATATGAAGTATCGAATTTTGAAATCTAATTTTTGGGAAATTCGATAAACACATATAAATACCTAGTTATTTTATCATTTAAAATTTAAGAAACATGATCTAGCAATTCAAGAGAAAATACTATTGTCAAGAGCATGCAAGAGAAGCATATTAGAGCATTATTATAGCAATTCAAGATCCAACATCATGTCAAAGTTTGTGTTTTCATGTTCATGTTATGTGAAGGCTAACATTGTTGTAGGTCTTCAAGCATTCAAGAATCCAAGAAAATCAACCAAGCAAGATCTGATACCCTTGAAGATATGTGTATGAATTCAGTCCTTCAAGGAAGCCATTGAATGGTGGTGAGTTATTGCATTTGTTCATTCATCATTTGGTTCCTTTATGTTCAAGGTTTTATCAATGATATTGCCATTGTGGAAGTGAAAACACTAACATAGGGTTTGATTGAGGAAATCCCCTATATGGCACAACATTTACCCCTTTGTGAACGTGCAAGTTGTAGGTTTGAAGAAGATTAAAGAGAAATTGAAGATCCATTTTGCATTGTTGTATTTTTTGTCATCAACCTTGTGAAGACATGAAAACTCACCTACAAAATTTATTTATGACATTCCAACTATGGGACATGCATAAAATAGAAGTTCAGATTTGAGTTCAAAGGATTCCAAAAGTTGAGCAAGACACCCCTACAAGAATTCAGTGGCCATATGATGACCTTGTCCCTGTAGGCCTAACAACCAAATTTTCTAGGAAGGCACATATCATTTTGTACCTTCTAGATCTACTATATCTTGAAAGTTTCTATTTATCAATTGTCAGATAATTTCATTTTTTGCATTAGGTCATATATTTTAAATTAGGGTAATCAATCACAATCATTTATAAATCATTCCCATCCTCCTAAAGGATACATATATAGGTTTGACTGACTCACCGTCGAGGTTGATAGTCAATCACTTCACCTTCTTTATTTGCATCCTAATAAAGCATACAAAAAAACACCCTAGTTGTGATGAATTCAATTGAGGGTGCATCAATATTTTATGTTTTACATACATTTCTTGGTGACCCATGGTTTTATTGTACCTATCTTGGTTCTACCTTTTTTCATTATGGGGGGGGGTTTCCTACTGTTGGTACTAATGCTTCCTTAATTTCTTTTTGGAACTATCTATGTATCTAGTTTTTGTTCCTATGTGCTACGAGGATGCAATAGATGGTTACCATTTCATTTCAATGAGATGGAGAATTTACCGAATTTACCATATGGTTACTCTTGGATTCTTATTTTTGGAGGTGACCTTCTTGATCAGTGTTCTTTAGACTATTGGTATTTGTGCCATTTGTATCTTCAACTTTGAAATGTTTGGCATTTTTTGTCATTTGATTCAAGTAGTGTCATTGGGGGCACTCATGTATATTATTTTCTTCTTGATCTTAATCATCATCTATTTTAGAGGAGATTCTTTATTTTAGCACTATGGTAGTCATCATTTATTAGTTGTCTACAACTTCGTGCTTCAGTGATGTTCTTCATGTTCCTCTTCTTTTTAGGACATTGTTTTGGAGGCTTTCTAGTCCTCATTCACCTTTCTCTCTTTTGGAGAGGAATTTTTTCCATGAGGTTTTCTCCCTTTTTCTCCAGTTGTGAGAGATTAGATTGTTTGCAAATGGGTACCTCATCAGGCCTTTTTTGTTGGGACCCATCATGCATTCTTTTCCTTTTATTAATTAGTATTTTAGGGTTTTTTTCTACTCTCTAAGTTCATCTTAAGGGGGTGTTGGAGTAATCATGCATTATCTAATAATTAATTAATCTTTAATTGATTATTATTCTAATTCATTTCATGCACTTAAGCTAAACTTAGGAGTACTCTTTTTTGCTAAAGTGAGCTATTATTAGATCATTATGTCTTATCACATATGATTTTGACACTTGTAATGATCTAATCCTTTTATCATTCAAGGTTGTTCCTATAAAGACTCACCCTCTTTGTATTATCCAAAAAATATCTCCTTGAAGACTCTTGAGGTTCATTCTATAAATTTTTCTAGTTGATGATATAGAAAATCATTATTCATAACTCTCTTTGTGTGAAAGGTTTATTCTTCATTGTTTGATCTTGCATCTTGAGTTTATTCACAATTCTAACATAAATATCCTTCACAAATAAGTAGCTCATGTGCGAAAGGTGAATGTTCAATGAATATTGAAGATGATCCAAAATTAAAAAATAATGCTCCTCCCCTTGGGAAGAAATAAATCCAATAGAAAATGTAGAAGAAACTCCCTTAAGAGAGATGAGTGTATTAATCTCATGATGTATTCCTTTGAAAACTATTCAAGTATCAACATGTCTAAGTCCAAAGATGCTATATCATGCAAAATAAATCCAAACAACTATGAAGAATTAGGAAGAAAAATATCCAAAGACAATGATAATGTGATAATAGGTGTGTTATAATTATCATCAAAGAGGAAGTAAATATCCTCAATAGTGTACTCAATGTCTGCATTGTGTGATTCTAATAATAAACCTAGAATGCCTAAAGAAAATCATCCCAAAAAGATAAGACTAAAAGACTAGTAACATCATGCTAAGATAAACTAATCTTTAAATAAGTAGGAGGGGGATGAGATGAAAGCTTAGAATAAGTCTCATGAACCAAGATGGATGAAAGAACACACAAGTTCAAGTGAATGATCCACTCTAGCAATCAAAGGTACTATAAAATCATTTGGAGTAAAATATGAAAAGACATACAATCAATATGCATGATTAACCATACCACCAATAAAAATATATCTACACTACAAGTCTTTAATAAAACACTAAATAAGGTGTGAAAAAAAATTTTTCCTTTCTCTAATATATCTAATATGATAAATGGAAGAATATTAGTAGACAATAAAGGAACATAAATTACATTATTGAATGTGTCGTCTTCAATATTAATAGATCCTTTCACACAAAAACTCATATATCTATTGTTTCCCATTAGGACAAGTGTGATAAAGTACAACTATAAAAGGAAGATAGCATACCTTGTGATGAATCCATATGATGTGAGGCTCCTAAATCAAGAAGCCATCACCGTGACTAAAGAATAGTAAATGTAAAGAGTGTATTGCCTTTTTTTTCTATTCCATTTTTTATTCTAGCTAGTGTTGACATAGATGAAGGGAATTAAAATTATTCTTATAAAGAAAGTGATTCAACTAATCAATGTGTTTTTTATAACACTAGAGAGAATCATGTACTTATTGTTTGTAATATTCATATTTTGATCTCTCCTTCTTACATGATTCTACCTTACAAGAGGAAGAGAACTGAAAGGTAGCTTTTTATTGTGATTCATTTTATTTCTCATTATCCTTGATATCCTTGGATTTCTATTTTTTACCTTTTCTATTTGAATCCTTGAAATATTTTGTTATTTGTGTTATAATGTGAACTTGTGGCTTGCAAGACTTCAATGTATCCATCTATACCAACTTCCTTGACTCTTACCACATCTACTAGTGAGATATAATTGCTTGAGGTAATGAAACTATTGAGAGTGTTAGATATCATTACTAGAGGTCATAAGAACCAAGGAAGGGCCAATAGGTAGGTGGTAACCACAAAGGTGGTGGAAGTTGATAGTGATAGTCATGGACTACCCCCAAAAATAAAAGTACTCATAAAATAAAAAAAAATGATCAATAAAACATGAAAAACACTTGGCAAATGAAAATTTCCACTACATATAAAAATAACCTAATTTTGATTTCATACAGTACAATGTAATGGTACATATTTATCTTTGCTATATAACTACTAATACTATTGCATTACAAGTGATATTTTTTTCAAGTTATGAAATTCTATGATTTTCTCATCAATATATAGTCAAGGCAACCACCTCTTTTTGAACAACGATAGAAATTAATATATAAAATCATTTTTTTATATAGATACCTTGTATTATTTTTGTTCTTTATGAGGAATTTCATCATTTAGGAATAACATAACATAACAAGTGTACTTCCCACCTTAAGAGGTAAAATAACACAACCCAATGTGTAAATGAATAACCCATTAGTCATATTCAATAATAGTCCTAAATAAGCATACACAAATTAGCTTCAATTGTTCATCAAGTAAGAAATATTCAATTATATGTTTTTTATTTTTAACATCTTCGAGAATGTCACCAATGACCTTGTCTTGCATTTTACCCATTACATATAATCTATTGTACATTTTATTCCATATGAGTCCATATTTTCATTTGATTTGTAATCAATGGAGTTGTATAAGAGGAAAAAGATGTGTCTCTAAGATGAATTATACCCATGAATGCATTAGTGTATGATTAAACTTGATAATCAACATGATAATATTCCATGCCTTCTTTATGAACATGTGCATGATCAATAAAACCTCACTCATTAGATGCATTAATGTTATTATCTTGATTTAGAAAAATATTGGTATAGATATTTAATTTTTTAATTAGGGTAGGAACCAAATTATTGCCCCCATCATTATCTCTTATATGATTAATAATGTTATCAATTAAATATTATAATTTGTGATTTAATGCCATTCAACTTTGTGTGTGATGTCTATTAAATCTATGGAAGTGGAGAAAAATGCATTCTCATTGAGGTTTCTAGGAAACACTCTAGTTAGATCTAATGGACAAATGGGTGGAAGAATAATAAAATAAGAGATCAATAAACTTTGAAGTATGGCATCAAAGAGTTCTTGAAACTTAGTAAAATTATTCAAATTATTATTAAGTCCATATTGATATGAAAATGCTTCAATAAATTGATGGTTAATTCATCAAAATAATAAATAGAACTCATACCCACCAAACACAAACATTAAATACATACTCTCTTAAGGAATTGCTCAAAACAACTTAGCTAATAATTTATCCTCATAAGAAAATTTTATATTAAACATGCCACATTGAAATCTTGTAAGTGAACATTATGGTCTCATTTCCTATTGTATAGCTCAAATATAGATGCAAAAAAAACTTGAGATGAAATGGATGAATACCAACCTCAAAGGAAGCAGTGTGACATCTAGAAACATACTGTGGTAGAATCTTTGTTATTGGGTATATCATCTGTGCTTGTTTTTCTTATGATTAGTTTATTCTTACAATATCATATATAGAGTTGAAATAGGAATAATAGTAGTATTTGTAATATGGGATACAATATAAGAGGTTTAATGAGATGTAATACTGTGGCTATGAAATTGGGAGATCACACCATAAATTGGTGTCCACATAGAATTGGACAAAGTGATAATATTATCACCCTAGGTGTAAGGAATGACACTACTAGGTATATGCATGTAAGAACGAAATGTGATTTGAACACTAATAGAGTTGAAAAGGGAGGGACCACTATAAGTAGGTACGAAAGAGGTAGAAGTGATGCTAAGGTTGAAAAAATGAGTCGTTGTAGCCATATAAATTGGTAAATATGGAAGGAGAAGATTCAAAATAAGATGAAGGATGGGAGGATACACCATTAGAAGAAACCATGAAATGGAATTTACACTAAGAAATTATGAAAACGAGTACCTAATTATTGAGGAGATTGAGCATTAGTAAGTGCATCGACAAGAATTTTTCTAGAGATAGAATCATCTTATTTGGTTACAAGGGCATCATGATCATAGTCATGTCATTTTCCTTTATTTTTTGAATTTTTTTTTCAATGTAAGCATCAAAGAGTGCTTCATTATTATTTGATTTGGTAGCCATATTAAGGTTTAAATGATAACTCCTTCACAAATGAATATTAGGATCTTGAGGAGCTTGAAGCATAAATGAAATAATATAGTTAAAAGAGATAGAAAGATCAAAAGATTATCGTTATGATAAAATATTATTAAACATTCACATAGTAGGCCAAGGATGAAGTGACCTTTCATGTAATTGCAACTATATTCATTTTTTTCTCTAAATAGGTCGTGCTTACTAGTGAATGACCTAGGATATCCTAATACTTCATTTTTTTTGAATAGTGAATGAACGTACTTAAATACAACAAGCACCATGCAAATCAACAAATCAAATGCTAAATCATCACAATGTCTAGTGAAGTGGTCACAAAGGTAGGAATTTAAATTTTTTGAATGGTAAAAGTACAAGGTTTAGATCCATAGCTATAAAAGACATTTGGGTCAGATTTTAATCTATGGATCGGATGACAACCATGAAATTGAATATCAAAAATGTTAATTTCAATATAAATGATAAAAGAATCAAGATATGTGATGTTGTGAACCAATTTTATGCATAATTGTACCACTTATAAATTGATTATTACATTTATATTTCTCTATAACCAAAACTAACTTAAAACTTAAAAAAACTATTGTGATTATACAATTTTCACCATTAGAATAATATCGCCTTGTCTTTTTTCTTTAAAATTGATATATTGTCAATTTATTTTTGACATTGTCCTATTGACTATTCTTGATCTTCTGTAATACCCAAACAAAAATACACATTTGACTGTATTTATTAACTAGTAGTTACGTGTAGTGACATGCAACGATGATCCGATAGGTAGAGGAGAAGTCTAGATGGCAAGAATGCAATCTAAGAGAGAGCAAAGGTTGCTTACATATTTGCACGTAGCGAATGATAAGCTATATTGTAAGTGTTATTTGGAGCATTGATTTTGTTGTGTTTCATTTTACGACACATATGTACAAATATGTATGTATGCCATAAAAAATTCAAACAAGATTGATACATACCAAGAGAGATCAAGTGACCACATTTAAGAATCCTTATGACATCATTAGTAACCCTTTTATGATACCATTACGCTAAGACAATAGGGAATCGATAAAGGTACAAATACATGTAGGTTATGTCATAAAGATAATAGAATTATCTGAAAGCTTAGAATGTTATTGATTTGAAATAGGACATACAAATGTCAAATAAGTATATTTACACAAGTCATGGACAACCATAACAATAAAGAGATAATTGCATCTATATGATTTTGTTAATGTTATTCAAGAAGTACATTGATACAAAAATGTAGAACTATATTTTCTTACTATACTTCTAGATCTGACTTTACATGTGATTAGAATATATCTCAAGAGATTACATATAAATTTTTTTGGGTACAAGATTTAAAAATAGAGCATGTTGTCTCAATGTAATAAATGCTCAGAGAAATTATTAATATTACACTTAATATACAAACTATGAAACATATGAATCTTGTTTGCATCTTATGTCACAAACATACAAATATGTACATAGGAAATATAAAATGAAACAAAACAAAACGAGGCCTTCTCTCCACCCTACCATATTTGGTCATTGGCTCTCACCAAACCCTCAAGCAAGAACATACATCATCCACCACTCTAATCAATGGTGAAATCAATGTTCCTTATTACACTTAATATAGAGCCTATGAGGATCTAATTGTTTATTTGACAATTGTGACTGATTTTGTAGTCACTATGATTATTCTCAAAGGTTGTTTATAACACATCACTTCATCAAAATCCCCATTATGGCTTGAGTATTTTCTACAGAAATGATAGTAAAATGTGAAGTTTAGTACAATGAACAAGTGTCATTAGTAGACAATATTTAAACCATGAAATATAAAGAGTTCTATAATTTATAACACATAATATGAAATTTACCTGTAATAGAAGGAATGAAATAAATACAACGTAGGCATACCTTGTGCACATGGTGGAATGCAGTATGAAGACAACAAAAGAAGGCCTACTCTCCACCCTACCATATTGGATCATGGAGCCTCATGGGCTCTCACCAAACCCCCGAGCAAAAAAATAAATTTTCCACCACTTTGATCAATGGTGAAAGCAATGTTTCAGTACCTGTTGACTTCATAGAAGATCTAATGGCATGAAAACATCCATGAAGGAGGATTGTTTGGTTTGAGTATGCTCTGTAAAAATGAAAGGATAATGTGAAGTTTACTGCAGTGAACATGTGTCATTGGTAGACAATATCTAATTCAAGAAATATAAAGAGTTGTATAATTGATAACAAATAATATGCAATGCAATTGTAATAGAAGGAACCAATTAAATAAAATCTAGGCATACCTTGTGCACAAAAAAAATTGCAATATCAAAAAAATAAATGAAGGCCTACTCTCCACCCCACCATATTGGGTCATGGAGCCTCATGGACTCTCATCAAAACCCTGAGAAAAAACATAAATTGTCTACCACTTTGATCAATGGTGAAAGCAATGATTTGGCACCTGAGAATTTCCTTGAGTTGAAATCAATGTTATACATTTTTTAAGAAATTGGCAAGCAGTTGTTGCAACTGTAATAGAAGGCAACAATTAAATAAAATCTAGGTATACCTTGTGCACACAATAGATTATAATATTTGTAAGTGTGGAATGAGGTAAATAACATAAATACACTTCTTAATACGACATTATATCAATGATTAAACAAATTGAATCAATTCAACAAAGTAATCAATTGAAAGCATCCTATTGCTCTCTATCTCCAAAGATTTATTAAATCTAAATTGCTCTCAGATTGTGTAAGCATATAAGACTGTTAAAATGACTATCTAAAGAACGAGATGATGATAATAAAATGCTAAATGATAAATCAATTAAACTAGCATGATATTGATGTGAAACAGATAAATGCAGCTCCAAGAGGTAGCCATTGTTGTGAAGCTTGATTGTTGAATTGCTTGAATGTTGATGCTTGGATTCCTGTAGAGTAAGGGTGTAAAAGCTTGATTATCTGGATCCTTTTCTGGTTCAATGAGGATTGTATTTATAGATTTCCTGGCTGTAGAAATGCACAGGGAAAGCTTTGAGAGGCTTGGATTCAATCTATAGGATTGAATGGTGAGAGATTGAGGAGATTGAGAGAAAGAGGGAGATTGTCTCTACCCATGAAAACACCAGGCAAGAGAAGAGGAAGGATTGATGGAAGAGGATTGAGAGATCAAATTCCAAATTTGTCTCCAAAACTTCCCATGAAGTTTCAAAGCATTAATTGTGACAAATTTAGACATAGATTAGACATAGAAAATCTAATTCATTTTTGAAAAAATGTAGATTGGAATATTCCTTTATGCTTAATTCAAATATTTTGATTTATTTAAATTAGGAAAAGGAGATAAATAATTTAATAAAACAAACTATAGGATAGCTGTTTATTAAATTAATCAGAGGAATATGGTAATTAATAAATAAAGTGTTTGACCTTATTTAATTAATTCGAGAATGATGTGATAGATTGAAATAGGTATTTGATAATTAAATCGAACAAAGTATTTAATTTTGTTTATTTAATTAAGATGAATTTGAAAGTGAACTATATTAAATAAATATTTCTATTTATTTAAACAGTAGAGGAAATAGAATAATTAATCAAATAATGTGTATTTAATTAATTAGATGCTCCAGACCAATTTTAGGTGTATACATTTTTCCCCTCTTCAAAGTGATGTGTTTACACATTGGTTCGAAGAAAATATTTTGCTGCTATTGCCAGGATCGATGATAAAAAAAATAATTCCAAATGCCCCAGACATGATTTTCAGATGATAATAATTTCGTGTGCCCCAGACATGATTTTCAGATGATAATATAATGATATGCCCCCTTGGGAGATAAATTAATAATCTGATGATTTTTAGAATTTTTCAAAAATTTATGATTTTCTAATGATTTTATGATGTTTCGATGATAAATTAATTTATCTCTCGACAATAATGAAGAAATATAGCCTACATATGATAAAATGTTGCCCTGCCTTACCTCCTTGTGTTTGATGATTTTTGATCGTGTCAACCTTTGATTTGATATTGATTGTTGATCCTGATAGATTAGAAGATTATTGATCTCATGATAGGTGAGATTCAATGATTGATTGATTGATTGAACTCATGATAGGTGAGGATCAATGATAGATTGATGATTGACCTCATGATAGGCGAGGATCAATGAGAGATTGATGATTGACCTCATGATAGGTGAGGATCAATGATAGATTGATAATTGACCTCATGATAGGCGAGGATCAATGATAGATTGATTGATTGACCTCATGATAGGCGAGGTTCAATGATAGTCACTTATGAGATTTGATCAAAGTCTCACCAGAGCCGATTAGATTGATAGGCTGATTGATTTTTGATTGATTATAGGAGGATTTTAGAGTTTTTTCCAAAGATGTGGGACATGATTCCGCATCTAGCGCAGGCTAATATAGATATCATTAATCGATGTGAAAAATCTATAAATGCAGATGCAAAACTAATATGAATGCAATTTAATTTTATCATGCAACTATATGCAAACTATTGTCATTTTAACAGTACTTTTGTGCTTTTTTTGACATCATAGAGCTTTATTGAATGTTGAAAGTTAATACAAGCGTCGATGGTTGTGTTAATCCAATGACGACCTGAGTATTTCTTTCATGATGTTTGATATTGCAATCGAACACAAGCATCGAGGTATAATTGAACCGAGATGACCTGAGCATTCATTGCGTAAGCAGGCAAAGATTATCATTTGAGTGTGTGAATTCTGAATGTCATCGGTGATACATTTACATAGCACATCCCCTGACAATTCACACATTTATATGATTATCGCACATACAACAGACAATAAAAATATCATTCTTTTTCCTTGTTCCTCTAGTTCAATACATCATTGAGTCACTCTAAAGAAATGATAATCAAAAAGTATAATTTATCCATTGTTCACTTAGAGTGTTTCATTCATTTATCAGATTTTAGATCATCCATCCTGATTTTGACATGTTTTTGGATTTTCGAGATTTTTTGACCAAAGACCTAACCTACCAACCTATCTTAGGGGTCTCAGGGGCTGATTTAAGATTAGCCTTGCCTACGTTACACACGCAAAGACCACGTAGTTCGACTGACACAGACCTATGTTTTTGGATTTTTCCTTTTCAGAGTTTCCTATTTGACATGTTTTTGGATTTTTGATAAGGATGGTTGATTCCTCTGACAATGATTGAAATTGCATTTTGATCTTTGTTTTTGATTTTCTATCACTGGATGCAATTGATACATTTGGATTGCCCCTAGATATCCAGATGTTGCCCCCAAGCTATGGAGTTATATTTTGACCATGTGACATGACTTGATAGTGGATGTAATGATGGCCAGACGAATGATATGATATGAATTGATACCGACCTTCAGATGAATGATCCTGACATATATCCAAATAGATGGGAAAGCTGATCTTAGAATCACATATGACGCCTGTTTCCAAGTTGATTAATTTATGTGAAAAATCTATAAATGCAGATGCAAAACTAATATGAATGCAATTTAATTTTATCATGCAACTATATGCAAACTATTGTCATTTTAACAATACTTTTGTGCTTTTTTTGTCATCATAGAGCTTTATTGGATGTTGAAAGTGAGTACAAGCGTCAATGGTATATGTTAGACCAATGACGACCTGAGTACCACTTTCATGATTTTTGATATTGCAAGCGAACACAAGCATCTAGGTATGATTTAACCGAGATGACCTGAGCATTCTTTGCGTAAATAGGCAGTGATTAATCATTTCGATGTGTGAATTCTAAATGTCATCGGTGATACATTTGCATAGCACATCCCCCGACAATTCATACATTCATATGATTAACTTACAGACAACAAACAATAAAAATATCATTCTCCTTCCTTACTTCTCTAGTCCAATACATCATCAATTTGCTCCAGAGAAATGATAACAATGATCAAAATGCAACATGTTCAACCTTTTCTTAAAGTATTTCAATCATTATTCAGATTAGATCATCCATCCTGATTTTGTGATGTTTTTGAGATTTTTGACTGAATTTTTGACATGTTTTTGGATTTTTGATTGATTTTTGACATTTTTTTTTTGGAGTTTTGACTGAATTTTGACATGTTGTTTGGATTTTTTGACTGATTTTTGACATGTTTTTTTTTGGAGTTTTGACTGAATTTTGACATGTTTTTGGATTTTTGATATGATACGAATATTCGAAGTGTTTTGATGGTGATTGATGTTTGCACTTCGATCATTGTTTTTGTTGTGTTTTTCCTAAGCTCATTGTTTTATTGCCCCCAATGATTTTAGGATTTTTCCCCCAAGCTAGGGTGAGACATGACCACATTGCAGTGATATGTACTTGAGATTTTATTGCACCTTTTTCAAATTTTATGATTTTTTTGTATTTTTGAGGATATTTTAAGATGAAATGAGATGATATGGTTGATTGAAGGAATAGGATGCCCCACAATAGGGTTAATGCAACCATGGAAAATTGATAGATCAAAATGAAAGTTTCACTACAAAACATGCCACACAAGCAACATATCTCTTGTCGAAAGATGATAATGGTATGATTGATTAAGATGCTAGGAATGATCGATTCCATAAGATATGATGATGATAAGATTGATGATGATTGATTGACAAAAGATATGAGGATTGGATAATGTTTTGTAGCTAGGCTTAAATATGATTTGTATGATAAGGTCTGAGGTTGAAAAGATACATGATGACATGGATTTTGATATGCTAGAAGATATGGAATGGAAGAAAGCGAGGAAAAAAATGATGAATGGAGATGATCAAGATTAACTAGATAAGATACAGACACAAGGCCCAAGTATTTTTCTCCTATTCCTCATCAAGACCAAGGAAAGGAATAAAGGATGTATTTAGTAAGAATGATGGAATATGGATAAGATAAAAGATATGGTATGGAAGATATAGATAAAGCGTATAGGATAAGATATATGATGTTCAAGAAGATCCTTAACCTTGTCAAGATCAAAGGTGGAAATGTAAGGAATGAGCATAGAAAGGATAATGACCATGAATGATAAGATGGATGAAATTTGTACCTAAGTGTAGAGTGCATGAAGAATATGGAAGATAGGGAAATGGAGGGACTTAAGCATCAAGTTTCACAACAAAATATCCCTTTAATAAACCATGGGAATGGGAATTAGACTCCTAAATGTTGGTAGATAAATGATATGATGGAAGAAGCTAAGGACTTATGCAAAGGTTTGGATTAAAGGAGAATGATTGGGGATGAATGTTGGATAATGGATAAGAGTTTGGAAGGCTTGTTGATGGATAGATGGAAAGGATGGAAAGATCAACATTGGCACACACCTTGAAGGGTGGTGGAGTGATGGAGGAAAAATGGATTTTGGAAGGTGATAGGTTATTAGATGGAAAATTGGAGGAAGCTTTTGGATTAGCAAATTTGGATGCCAATTTATATTTTATTGCTTCTATGAGACTTTTAGGAATCCGCATGATTTTTGAATTTGATTTTTTTTTTTGTGGGCCTTTGTGGCCTTTCACATTTTTCTTTTTGATTTATGGACCTTTGTGGTATTTGAGAATTTCCTTTTTGCTTTGATGGGCCTTTGTTGCCTTCTGAAAATTTCTTTTGGTTTTGGATCAATTTTTCTTTTATTTTTGCATGTCTCTTCGAGGAGACATGTTGATCCTTTGATAAATGTGGATTTTGATATAGAAGCTTTTGATTTTTGGCACCCAAATTGCTTCCAAGAGCAATGGGAGGGGTGGATCGATATGAATGATATGAAGGTATTATGGATGAGTTAAGGTGGGTAGAATTTTGAAAGGGCATCAAGGATGTGTGCCTTTGTTGTTCTGGAGAAATAGGATATGGACCTAGGATAGAGGGAATGTTTGATGGACTAGGATGAGGACCTAGGATAGATGGTATGTTTGGAGGATTAGGATGAGGACCTAAGATAGATGGTAGTTCTGATGAACTAAGACACTTAGGTGTATAACCAAGGTTGTGGTGATATGGGTTTCTTTGAATAGAAAGGGGTTCTAGGATACTTTGTTCATGAAGGCCTAATCCTTTTGCTTTGTAATTCATACTTTGACACATTTGTTTACCAATGGGATATGTATTGTTTGTGAAACAAGATGCGAGTCCATTTTGGGGAGGATATGACATGGATGAGAGGATAGGTGTTGGAAGTAAACCAGAATGGATAAAGGTGGAGGATCCCAATTTATAGGTGTGGGGTTCATGGATAGCTTGAGTAGGTGTGATAGGATCTTGACATGGGGATGATGGGGTGTTTTGATGTTGACTTGGAAAATTATCATGAGGTGGTATGAAAGGCATATCTTGATCATGAGAAGAATAAACATCTTCATGGGATGAAAGGGTATCCTTGAATGGAAGCATATCTTGATCTTGATGAGGAAGGGAATCATGAGATTGTGTAGAAAGCATGTCTTGATCATCAGTTGGTAAGACATCATTAGATAGGATGGAAGAACTACCATGCTCTTGTGATGAAATAGAATCATGAGATGATATGGATTGATGAGATGATGTGGAAGAAGAACCTGGAAGGATACTTGTCTCTTGAGATGGAATGGAATTATTTTTGGATGAAAAGTGAAAGGAGGGGATCATCATAAGATTCTTGAGAAATGGGATATTGATCAAAGATTGGAAGAGTTTGTGGAATGTTGATATCATTGGATGGAGTGGAAAGAATATTTTGATCTTGGAGTGTAGGGGAGTCTATGCTAGCATGCTTTGGATTGAGAGATTGACATGAATCATTAGATGTTGAAGATATGATAGAAGAGTATGATTGGATGGATTTTTTAGCTTGAGTGAAAGAATCTTGAGGTTTATTTTGGTTTATTGTGGATGGAGATAAATGCATCACATGATAGGATTTCTCAATATCATTTGTGTTTGAGGATTTAGATTTGGGCTTATGGATCTTTTGTAAAAATCCAAAGACATCAAACTTGGATGATGTAGTTTTTGGTGGAGAGGGTGTCATGTCAAGATTGTTTTTAGAGGAATAAGCACAAATGTCTGGCAGCAAACATCTCTTTGTGTTTCTTTCCCTTTGCACATCCCAGATTTGTTGTTGAAGGTTTTTCATTTGATGAGCTAAATAATTCAATTGATCCTAATCTATTTTCGCCATGGTGGTTTGAGTTTCAATTTTTTTTGGATTTTTTAGTCTTCGTGACCTTGTTAAAATGGACATACAAACATTATTGTTTCCAATAAACTTTTGATCTTAGTTTGGTAAAGTGTCAAGGATATTAACTTAAGTCAAATAGAATGATAGATTCTATTGATTAGACTAAGTTGATAAGTTTGATTATAGGGTTTCGTTTCTTTGATTTAGGATGACTGATCCTGAAACTTAACTTACTAATCAAATGTGTTTGATTGAGACACTTTTGGATGGTAGATCTTGGTTTGATTTGAAAAAAATTCAATTGTAAAGTCCAGTTTATGCAAGATTAAGAATCTGATTTGATTTTAGGAAAGTTTATGTTCTAATAAAAAATCCAAAATTTTGACGTTTAACTATTTGACATTGGTTTCCAATAGATTTCCATTTTCTTTGTGTTTTTTAGGATGATCTTATCTGAATTAATGTTTTGAAAACACAACAAGCATTTGTAAAACAGTTGTTTCCAGAGTCTAAACAACAAGTGTATGTTTAAGAATCAAACATGATCCTTCTTGATTTTGACGGGCTGTTTTGACAATTGTACATAAATCACACAGACTCACACTTAAGGACAAGTAGGTCATCATTATACTCACAGTCCACATCTTGAATTACATTGAATCACATAGCAGTGTCACCCGCTAGAGGGCGCCCGTGTTTTTGTCGTTGCCAGGTGCGTACTCAAAGTGACAGATGTAGATACTGAATCCCTTGAGCAAACAATCCTTGGTAATTATATGGTGAGTGTCTTGGGGGCAGATTCTTCCCTCCCCTTGCACCGTGAGTATGACAATGTATGGATACTGACTCGGCGAGAAACTACTCTATGGTTCGTAGATAGGGTTCTGTTCGGTGTGGAAAATAGATAAACTCCCTCAGGAGACCTCCCAATCTTTAGAACAAAGATTTTGGGGATGGTTATCTTGCCTACTACCGTCAAGTTGGAATTTCATCAACAACTTGCATTTTTATTATAGTGGGTTGGAAAACCTGGCTTTGGTTGTTCCCACTTAGGTTGTTCCCATAGGGTGAGTACTTTTTCCCACTATGGCAAGCCTGCTAAAGGATTTAATAAAGTGTAAATGACATAAAAGAAAAGTGAATCTGGCACTTTGGTCACCCAGTTAAGGGGAGAGCATAAGCCTAATCACTACAAGCACAACATATATATTTGTTATGTTTTAAGCCCAAAAAGAAAGATTCTTAATCTAAGTGAAGGTGTTGCTTCACTGAAATCATGATGTTCTTTTTAACTTCTACTGTAAGAATGTGATGACTATCCTAGGATTGATAGATTTGCTTTAGGAAAAACAAGAAAGTGACTATCCTAGGATTGATCAATTTTAAAAACTTTGAAGTGACTATCCTAGATTGATCAATTTTATTCCAACTGTAAAAAAAAAACATAAGATCTAGCCGTAGAAGCGCTGGAATATGGGACCGAAGTGCTAGAACAGTTACCTGAGGCGCTAAAACCCGAAAGCACCGAAATAGTATACCGAAGCGCCAAAATTTGTCTTGGAAGTGCTAAATCACCGAAGCACCGAAACAGTGTACCGAAGCGCTGAAGTTTGTCATAGAAGCGCTAAAACACCTGATGCGCTAGAATAGTAACCAGAAACGCCGAAACTCTGAAAGTGCTAGAACAGGGACCGGAAGTGCCAAAACTTTTAACGAAAGCACTAAAACAAATCACGCTGTAAATCTGCGTAATACTTTCCAAAAAAATTGTAATTTTGATAAAATGGGGTTAATGCCCCACGGTGGGTGGCAAATTGTAAGTGTGGAATGAGGTAAATAACATAAATACACTTCTTAATATGACATTATATCAATGATTAAACAAATTGAATCAATTCAACAAAGTAATCAATTAAAAGCATCCTATTGCTCTCTATCTCCAAAGATTTATTAAATCTAAATTGCTCTTAGATTGTATAAGCATATAAGACTATTAAAATGACTATCTAAAGAACGAGATGATGATAGTAAAATGCTAAATGATAAATCAATTAAACTAGCATGATATTGATGTGAAATAGATAAATGCAGCTCCAAGAGGTAGCCATTGTTGTGAAGCTTGATTGTTGAATTGCTTGAATGTTGATGCTTGGATTCCTGCAGAGTAAGGGTGTAAAAGCTTGATTATCTGGATCCTTTTCTGGTTCAATGAGGATTGTATTTATAGATTTCCTGGCTGTAGAAATGCACAAGGAAAGCTTTGAGAGGCTTGGATTCAATCTGGAGGATTGAATAGTGAGAGATTGAGGAGATTGAGAGAAAGAGGGAGATTGTCTCTACCCATGAAAACACCAGGCAAGAGAAGAGGAAGGATTGATGGAAGAGGATTGAGAAATCAAATTCCAAATTTGTCTCCAATTTGTCTCCAAAACTTCCCGTGAAGTTTCAAAGCATTAATTGTGACAAATTTAGACATAGATTAGACATAGAAAATCTAATTCATTTTTGAGGAAATGTAGATTGGAATATTCCTTTATGCTTAATTCAAATATTTTGATTTATTTAAATTAGGAAAAGGAGATAAATAATTTAATAAAACAAACTATAGGATAGTTGTTTATTAAATTAATCAGAGGAATATGGTAATTAATAAATAAAGTATTTGAACTTATTTAATTAGTTCGAGAATGATGTGATAGATTGAAATAGGGATTTGATAATTAAATCGAACAAAGTATTTAATTTTGTTTATTTAATTAAGATGAATTTGAAAGTGAACTATATTAAATAAATATTTCTATTTATTTAAACAGTAGAGGAAATAGAATAATTAATCAAATAATGTGTATTTAATTAATCAGATGCTCCAGACCAATTTTAGGTGTATACAATATCAACACAATAAAAGAAGGCCTGCTCTCCACCCCACCATATTGGGTCATGGAGCCTTATGTGCTCTCACCAAAGCCCCAAGCAAAAGCATAAATTGTCCACCACTTTGATCAATGGCGAAAGCAATTCTTTCGCACCTGAGAATTTGGTTGAGTTGAAATCAATGTTATACATTTTTAAGAAATTGACAAGCATTTGTGAAAGAAGAGATGGAATAAAAGATATATAGCCTTACCTTGTATATAGATCGAATGTAGTTACAACTTGTACACCATGGGAAACGTGTGATCATAAAGCTATTTATCATTTTAGAGATCTGTATATCTTGTATATAAATAGAATGTAGTTGCAATCTAAAATGGTTTACTCAGATATAGTTACATACAAGGAAAATGTGAAGTTTAGTGAGGTGAACATGTTTCATTGGTAACCAATATCTAAATTATGAAATTTAAACAGTTCTATAATTTATAACCAAAAAATGTGTAATACACCTGCAATAGAAGAGATCAAATAAAGAAGATGTAGGCATACCTTCTACAGAGGGTGTGATGCAGTATGACACGATTACATCTTGCATATAAAAATGATGTGGAAGGGAATTTAGAAATGGTGGAAATTCTATATGCATGGAAATGAAGAGGGAAAAGAGAAGTAGTACAGTCACCTTAAAGAATAACAACATTTCATGACGATAGCAATGAACACAATTGTTGGAGATGATCCTCTTCTTTGATTCATAGTGCACTGTAATTGTTGGCATGTATCATGCAGTATCTAGCAAAATAGAAAGGCAGATCTACGTATAATACTAAAGAACCCAGTTCAAGTGAATAATCGAGTTGTGCACATAGGAAATATAAAATGAAACACAAGAAAATGAGGCCTGCTCTCCACCCTACCATATTGGGTCATGGAGCCTCATGCACTCTCACCAAACCCCTGAGCAAGAACATACATTGTCCACCACTCTGATGAATGGTGAAATCAATGTTCCTTATTACACTTAAAATACAACCTATCATTCAAAAAACTCCTTTTTGAGGCTGAAAGAAATAATAACTAAAAAGGTGCATCTAAGTTCATATACCTATATAACGGTGCATATTTTTTTTTTCAAGAAGATATATAGGCATTGCATGTCTTAGATGCATTTGTAGGGAGCGTACACAAGTATAAATCACTTGTTTTGTGTTTTTTTTGTATGGAGGGATAGTTGGTAGAGTAGTAGAAGAGTCTTGGTGATGCCACCATTGATCAGAGTGATGGACAATGGATTTCCCCTACATGCAGAGATGTATGTATGTCATAGTAGATGCAAAGAACATTGATACATACCGATCCCTATGTTTATTTTGTTGGGACATTCTTGTAATGGTAAGCTATATTTTAAGTGTTATATGGAACATTGGTACAACCATTGACCATAGTGATGAACAATGCAATGTGAAAATTTGGATATATGTCATAGCACATGCAAAAAACATTGATACATACTGACACACTTTTGGAATGATAAGCTATATTTTCAGTGTTATATGGAACATTGATGCCACCATTGTTCGTAGTGGTGGACAATCTATTTCCCCTATGTGCGGATATGTATGTAAGTCACAGTAGATGCAAACACCATTGATACATTTTGATCCCTATGTTTATTTTATGGGACATTATTGGAATGATATACTATATTTTAAGTGTTATATGCAAGTTTGATTCCTGCAAAAAAAAGGGAGAAGAATTATCACAACCGACACTTTTTAATTACTTTTTCAAGCATCACCCCATGTAAAGAACATGAAATAAGCTCCAACCACCTTCACTTAAATTCCACAATGGATAATCACACTTGCACCTTCATAGAAGATTTCCCTCCTCACAGACGTTCACTTTGTTTTCCAAGGTTTTAAATGGCAGGTGTTACTTACAATTGGTTGGTTGTTTTGGAAGAAGATATATTGTAAGCCAATGGAACGTAGTCTACATCCAAGCACAAGAAGCTATGTAATAGATACACATAGTAACACTTGACAGAGATCAAGTGACCACATGTTAAAATCCCCATGTTATCATTAATAACCATTTTATGATACCATTATGCCAAGACAACAACACATAGATGGGGTTGAGATAGATATTTGGCTACATGTATTTTCACACATGTTTTGGATGTTGTTCCCTCTTTTTTTTTACAAAAAAGAACTTGAAAATCATAAGCTTGAGACAATTACTTGACACAAGAACAGGCACCACATGTTTCAATTAACAAAAGAAATTTGAATAAATGCACGGTGTTGGTCTCCAACAAGAAAACTGCAACTGTCAATTGAAACATATGTACCCATTCTTTTGTTAGGTGTTACAATAATTTAAAATGAATAGAAAGAGGGCTACGCGATGCCAAGTAGCAATTATTTTTTGTCGAGAGTTTAAGTATAGCCATACAAAAAAAAGGCAACTACATTATGAAAGGAATAAACATAGGAAAGAGTATATATGAATGTTCTTTGCATTTTATGTCACGTACATACATATCTGCACATAGGGATGAATGTTGGCCATGACCTGCAAAAGATGGGAAATAAATTATCACAATTGAGACTTTTGTATTGCTTTCACAACCATTGCCCCATGCAAAAAACACAAAATAACCTCTGAGCACCTGTTGCTCACAACTCTAATAATGAGAAAAGCTAGAGAATGATGCCCAACAATGGTTGATCGACACTTGTGCAGGCTTTCACTATGTTTTCCAAGGTTTTAAATGGAAGGTGTTATTACAACCATCACCACTTCATGGAAACCATACAACAATTAATGTTGATGCCAACTTGCATTTAATTTTGCTGGGTTTCAGTATCCACATGCCAAGAAACCTGCCACATTTTTCCTAGTTGGTGGACAGACGACTAGAGGCTTTAACACCAAAAAGGCTAGCCTTCCTTATTGTTGCACCAAATTCTTCCAATTAAAAAATCAAAAAACATCCGTCACCTTTTTCTTGACCAAGAGCCCAATGCCAGAAGGGTTGAAAATAAACAATCCACATACACGTTTACAAAGAAAAATCTATACAAGTGTATATGCATCTAAATTTTATATGTAGACAAGACACATATATAGCCATAGGTGGACTTGTAAATAGAAAAATCACCACAAGAAAAAAGGAAAGAAACATCACTTAGCACAGGCTGGCATGTCAGTATCACTCGTCTACATCTGATTTCACATATTTACATGGTTGGACATAGACATGAATGTTGTGTGTGTCTAACTTCACAAATACACATATCTACACATAGGGAAAGTAAAATGGAACAAAAAAGAAGAAGACCTTCTCTCCACCCTACCATATTGGATCATGGAGTCTCATAGGCTCTCACCAAACCCCCGAGTAAGAACATACACTATCCACCACTATGATGAATGGTGAAATCAATGTTTCTTATTAGGCTTAATATAAACCCTATTATTGTAAGAATTCCTTTTTGAGGAGGAAAAAACTAACAACTATCTTCCCAAAATTATAAACATGGTGAGGAGTATATGTTGTCTACATCTAATTCCACATAAATACATATCTCCACAGAGGAAAAAGAAAATGAAACACAATAGAAGGACATACTTTTTTGTGGCTATATATTTCCAAGCAAAAAATTCCTATATATGCATCGTACACATGCAATAGATAAATATGCAGTTGGAAAACAAGATGTTCACTCATATATGTATGTAGAGGTAGATGCAAATATATATGCATTGTCGATTATTGTTCGACAGCTTTAAAACTGAGAATGCTGATGAAAATTCTGAGCAAAGTTCACACATATAGCCTATTGGCTAAAACTTTCCATATATATAGGCAATGGTTGCAAAGCAATAAAAGCAATAAAATAGTCTAATAGAAACATTATTTCATATATGCTATCCATATAGTGATGATGGCCACAATAATATTTATAGTTCTAAAGCTACCAAAGCAATTGAACAATTTATGTTATTCTCCATAAGGAATTGTTGACTGTTGTTTTGTAGCTTTAGCTGCTATCAAGATTGTGAGCCACCACTGTGACAAGTGTTTTTGCAAACAATATATATACATATGCACAACTAAACTTGTCAATACACTTGAAAAGAAATATAGATAAGTTTAAATACAGATATATGTGTATGTCGCCTGAGTAGAGGAAATAAAAATCACTTGGAATAGCTTGTCATGACAACATTGTTTCATGTATGGCTTCCATATATTAGCAATGATTGCAATAATAGCTTGAATTTAAAACTTACCAAAGTAATTGTGCAGTTTAAGTTATTTTCAATAAGGCATTGTTCAGCACCGGGCTGTAGATTGATCTGCACAACATACACAATAAACATTATATCCAAGACTCATATGATATCCATATGCAACATGCCATTATGAGTGGACATGGAAAAGTAGTAGGGAGAACATTTAAGAAGCTTTAGATGCATATACATACATACACACTCACACATACAAATGCATTACAGACACATGTATCTACAAAAAACTATATCAAGATGTTGTATGCACTGAGAACATTCAAAAGAAGATTAAAGTGACATACATCAAATGACAAAATTTCAATTACAGTCTACATTTTAAACTTGTGCAATTGTAGATTTTAATAAGCTGCACTCAAGCAAAATCATAGAAGAATTGCACACATCATAGAGGATAGTCATCATTGAACATTACATAGAAAATATTATAACAAAAATAAAGTTTTATGCAACTCTAATAAAATGGAAGATAACCATATGTGAAGTGGCTTTATGGATGCAAAGATAGGACATAATTTAATAGCCATGGATTTAATGGAGTGAACATTATAGCTAACACCAATTGTGGAGAGATAAGAGTATGTGGCAATTGAAATAGACAAGAAGCAAATAACTATCTTGATATTAAAAACAAGTCACAAATACATATAGAAATTCAAATCTGTGTGCATATACGCATACAAATCCATTACAAACACATATATCTACACATATATATATCAAAATGTTGTATGCATGTAAAAAATTCAATTGCATGCATATATATTTATGTATATGCATACGTAAATGTATATGTTGGAAAAAAAGGATAGACAACTGAGAGGTGGGGGTGAATCAGTTGTCACAGAATATTCAAACTTATTAAACTTTATTCAACTTATTCTCAGATCTGATGAAAGAGCATTAAGCATAAACAATCACCACATCAAAAACGCAAAGAACACCAAGATTTTATATGTGGAAACCCTGTTAGGGGAAAAACCACGATGGATGTCAGTCCACAATATTATACCCTGCTAGAAGTATAGGGATGAATAATGGGAATGCACATGCATTCAGGCACACTGCCTAGATCTCATTGCTCAAAGAAGACACATTGTCTTACATAAATATTCAGATTAAAACCATTTGCAGAATTTGAACTGAGAAAGTAGCATCTACTAATGCCTGCTTATAGTTCCGATAAAGCACATAAACACTTCTTCACACTTCGCTCAATCTTCTTCACACTCTTCTCTGCAATCAAATGATTTGATCTTTATTCACACATATTGCTTGCATACTTCTCTCACACACTTAACAAATGAGATGAAAAATCACTCTTATATATCCACTACATGGAATTACATCAACAACTTCGTCGGCCAAAAATAAAATATTAGATGAATACAAACTGTTGGCCCAATTCATGATCAAATCTCAATGCACACCAACTGAAGTCAGCCACAACATAATGAATACCTAAAAGGATATCCTCGAATGTGCCAAAATTTCAAAAATTAATCCATGAGGATCCACAACACGCTACAACCACCATGTCGGCCAAGAACATGTAAACCCGCATATGCAAAGGAAAAATATCTGATCACGAGCACACCGATCAATGTGGATGTGCAACAAGGATAGTGCATGATCTAGAAACATCAACAAACATCACAAGAGCATACACAACAATTCAGATTACTAGAATCATGTCTCTTCTTCCAAAAACACCAACTACAGTAACAAAATAACTATAGGAACACAAAAACTCACAACTTTCTCAAATCTTGATGCGCACCTTTGAAACTTCCAATAGATAAACTAGATAGGCTCAACAACAAACCCTTTAGTCTGAAACTTCTGATCACTAACATACTGAACTTTTCATCACACTAAACTTCACAGCTTCACAGACAATCTTCAACATATTTATTATAATTTTCTCAATATCCTCGACATATACAACCTTAAATGAATCAATACTAATAGTGTTGACATCAATGACAATCACATATCAGCAACATAACCACAACATCCAACAATCTCCCCCTTTAGCATTGATGGAAAAACATGATGTGAAAAACACCATCAAAGCAACTCTCAATCCGTACCTACCCCCCCTTAGGTTTTGATTCTTCTCTCATGACTTCTTCTTTAGCTCTTCTCGCCTTTTCATACTTTTTCACATTATTCTTCTCCCCCTTTGACATCAATGGAAAAGGTATACATAATCTCTGAACCACATATCTGAATCATTTGACTACTCCTCTTGAGTAGCAACCACCATAACATCAATCCAAAATAAGATATGACTGTAAATGCACAGACTGATGCAAAGATTTGTATCTTAGTTCTGGTTAGGAGGGGAAATCACCCCTAACTTCCCTCTGAGATACTCAAAAGTATCCATAGGCAAAGACTTGATAAAGATGTCTACAATTTTTTCCTTAGTAAGCACATACTCAAGTCTGACTTCTTTATCACTCACTTTTTCTATCAAAAAGTGATATTTGATAGATATATGCTTGGTCTTTGAATGCAACACTAGATTCTTAGAAATGTTTATTGCACTTGAATTATCACAGAATATAGCAATAGGCTCCTCATACACAATTCTGATATCTCTGAGCATCTTCTTCATCCATATTAGTTGAGTACAATTGTTTGCAACAACAATGTATTCTACCTCAGCAGTAGACAAGGAAATGGAATTCTTCTTTTTACTTAACCAAGACACCAACTTCTTCCCCAAGAAGAAGGCACCACCACTAGTACTTTTCCTGTCATCCACATCTCCTGCCCAATCTGCATCAGTAAAGGCACTCAAAGTAAGATCATCATCTTTAGGATTCTAAAGGCCGAAATCAACTGTCCCTTTCAAGTATATGAAAATTCTCTCCATAGTAGTCACATGAGATTCCTTCATATCAGCTTGATATCTAGCAACCATACATACAACATTCATGATATCTGGTCTAGTCTGAGTCAAATAAAGCAATCCACCAATCATTGACCTATATCTTGTCTGATTTTCCTTAGGAGAACCATCAATCTATGTTAACTTGCATCTAGTTACCATGGGTGTACCAATAGGCTTTGAGTCTTCCATGCCAAACTTTTTCAGTAATTTTCTTACATATTTGGACTGAGATATAAAAATTTCATTATCTAACCGAGTGATTTGCAATCCCAGAAAGAACTTCATCTCTCCAATCATATACATTTCAAATTCACTTTTCATTTCATCAGCAAACTTCATACATAAATTATCATCACCTCTAAAAATGATGTCATCAACAAAGACTTCAATAATCAACTCTTTATCATGATCCATCTTAAAATATAGATTACTATTAGCAATACCTTTATTGAATCCAAGCTTCAACAAGCATTTATCCAATCTAGCATACCAAGCTCTAGGGGCTTGCTTGAGTCTATACAATGCTTTCTTCAATCGACAAACCATATATCCCTTATTAGTCAGTTGGAATCCATCCAGTTTCTGAACATATACTTCTTCTTCTAGCTCACCATTCATAAATGCCAACTTTACATCCATTTGATATAGTTCTTAAAAGAAACATAATAAAGAAACAATCTTACAACTTCAATTCTGGCAATAGGGGCAAAGGTTTCTTCAAAATCAATACCTTCCATTTGTGAGTATCCCTTACATACTAGTCTTGCTTTAATCCTAACTACTTCACCTTGTTCATTCAGCTTATTCTGAAGGACCCATTTAGTTCCAATCACATTTTTATCTTGAGGTCTGGGAACAAGAATCCATGTAACATTTTTCTCTATCTGCATCATTTATTCCTTCATTTCTTCCATCTAGTGTTCATATTTACATGCTTCATTGACATTGTTGGGCTCATTCTTACAAATCAGACATCACTCTTATGCAATTCTTCTTTTAGTCTACCCACCTTTGTTCTTATCTCATATAATATGATCTTTAGAACAATCTAGCTTTACATACCTCAGAAATTTAGGATTCTCTCAAACTTCTGGTTCTTTTGTTATCTCTTCTGCACTTCCACTAGGCTCTCCTTCTAGACTTTCTTGATTCACTGGAATAATTTGAGCTCTATTCAGAGTCTGATCATTCTTTCCTTTATCAGTACTATCATGCTGGTCATCTGAATCATATCCATAGTATCTGGATGATCTAGCAGTGTCCTCATCAACTCTGACATTTGCACTTTCAAGCATTTTCCTCAATCTTCTATTATAGCACTGGTAGGCCTTGCTTTTAGTAGAGTAACAATTCCTTCATCACTCCTAGCATCAATATTTCCTATGTCTTCATCTCTCTTGATATAACATCTACTTCCAAATATTTTGAATTATTTAGTAGTAGGCTTATAACCAAACCACAACTCAAAAGGAGTCTTACCAGAATTACCATTGGTATTTACCCAGTTAAGAGTGTACACAACAGTGCTTACAACTTCTCTCCAATACATATGAGGCACATTTCCTTCCAACATCATAGTTGTAGTAGCATCTAGAATTGTTCCATTCTTTCTCTCTACAACTCCATTCTGTTGAGGGATTTGGGGAGCAGATAACTATCTTTTAATTCCATGCTCTTCATAGAAAGAATTGAACTCCCAGGAAGTGAACTCACCACCTCTATCTGACCTTAAGCATTTAATCTTCAAACCTCTCTCATTCTCAACCATAGCTTTGAAAATTTTGAACTTCTCTAATGCTTCATATTTTTCTCTTAAGAAAGCAACCTATATCATCCTAGAGTAATCATTAATAAGCAACATAAAGTACCTTTCTCCTTGTAGACTTCTAAATTTGGAGGGACCACATAGATCAATATGCACCAGCTCCAGTACTCCATTAGAATGATGCAATTTTCTTTGAAAAGAAACTCTAGTATGCTTTCCCACCTGACATTCCTTGCATATGGTGTTAGTAGGCTTCACTAGCTTAGGAAGATCTCTTACTGCTTGAGTGGAGCTTACCTTGACTATGTTATCAAAATACACATGCCATAGCCTCCTATGCCATAACTAGCTTTCATCAACTTGAGCAATTAGACAACTTTCACTAGCAACACTTAGGTGAAAAATATTACCTCTTGTCTTTGTACTTGAAGCAATTATATTTCCAGAACTACCCAGTATCCTGCACTTTCCATCTTTGAACTGAAGATTGTATCCCTTGTCGACCATCTGTCCAACACTTAATAGATTATTCTTCAATCCTTCTACATAAAGGACATCATCAATATTATGTTTACCACAAAGATAAATAGTTCCTCTGCCATGAATCACACCAGCATTTTTATCTCCAAATCTTACAACACCACCGTCATATTTCTCTAAGTTCACAAATTTTCTTTTGTCACCAGTCATATGATGTGAGCATCTGCTGTCAATCACCCACTCATCCTTTTCTTCAATTATTTCTACAAGAGTTTTCTCAACATTCTTATTACTAGCAAATTCAGTGGACACTTGATGTAGAGTCAGGGAATTCACAATTCAACTCAATCATCCAATCACCAATAACACCATAATTCCACATTGCTCAAACACATCAAATAATCAATTTAGCATTCTAAACTTCTCCCAAGAACTGAGACATGTTTACTAACATCATTTCAACATTTTCAAAACAAAAGCCATCAATCAAATCACTATTTACACAGTATTGCCCATTCTAGCAATCTAGGCATCAAATTTCAAGTAGAATTCCAAAACCTCAATCGGGTGTAACTTCTTATTGAGACCCTTCTAGACCTGGAACAACAACTTTTTAGCAACCCATTTTAGCCAATTTTAATATATCCAAAAATTAGATACACCTGTTTTGTAAAATATGTGTGAACCAATAACCTACCCGCTGGAAAATGCATCAAATTAGCCCAAAATTACAAAGGGACCACCAAAGAATCAACTCAAAAACTATATATGACCTAAAAAATTCTTTTAACATGTTTGAAAACTTAGGATTCACCAACACTTAGGGGCTTAAAGGCCCAAATAGGCACCCAACAGTAAAACCCTTGATCCTAAGCTTTAACAATGCAAAAAGAATGAGGGCTTGATAGAAAACAACTTTTCAAACCTTCAAAAGATTAGCCACTACTCAAACAATGTTTATATATGCCTGCATATGAAATATAGACCTTCATCCATCCATATTTCAAGTTATTTCAGCAAAACACTACTTTAAACCACTAATTTCATACATTATTTCACTAAAATACATTGGAATAGCCTAGGGATTCTTCAAAACTCATCCAAATATTCTCCAAAATAAAATAAACCAATTTTAAATCATTTATGACCTTAAAAAATACCTTCACACTGATTTTTATGAGATTTTATTTAAGAAATTAAAAGATATTGAATTTTAATTGCTTATTGCCCTCTTAAAATCTAAACTTAACAATTTCCACCAAAATGAGCATACCGTTCTTAATATTCAATGAAATGACCTCAAACCAATTCCAAAAGAAAGATAAATCGTTCCTCTATCCAACCATATAATATTTAGTTCATTTGGATGTCGTACCTGCTCGTACAATTTGTTGCAACATGACTATTATAGAGAAAGCTGGAAAGTTGCAATCCATAAAACTACCATAACTTACTCAAATTTATATGAAATTGAGTGAGAAAAAGAGGAGAATTTTGTAGACAAATATATGAAAAAATTCCAATGACTTCTCCATGATTTCATAGATGTATGAGGCCGTATAATACTTTGCAACTCATGTTTTCTCAGAAAAACACATAGAAATGGAGGGTTTTTATTGATTTTTAGTTACAAAACTTCAAATATGATTCCTCCACCTCTTCATCGAGATATGTGAGGCTTATTTAAGCTATTTAAAGCATAAATAACTCTACAAAACTACCTTCCAACTACCTTGACCTTTATTTTTCCCTTTTTTTCCATTTTTGTCAATTTTGACAATTTTACATATTTTGCATATTTTGCACCTTCACCCTTTTAATACCCCAAATTACATTGAGTTTGGTCTTGTGTGACCTTAAAAATTCAAAAAATTGACTTATTACATGGAATGACCCTTCATGGTCCTCTACAAGCACTTTTACATCTTTTGCATTTTTTGGCTAATATGACAAAAACTGACAAATTGATATCGATAACACTACTACCTATCAAAATACTCTTAAAATGACCCAAATACATTAAGATAGTCTTTAAAGACCTTATTTCATGACCTCTAACACTCCTACATCAATTATTTACAAGTATGCCTCATGGAGGCTTGAAAGCAACTTGGTGCTCCTACACCAACACCATACCATTTTCTTTGATAGCAATGAATACCCATTCATTGTCATTTCAATTTTCTTTATCAAATTCTTCATTAGTAACACCTTCTTTAGCATAATAGAATTTCTTTTGAAATCTAGGCTTGTTAGGCTTGGACCTAGGAACTCTTTTAGGACATCTTGAAGCAAAATGACCTATCTTACTACAAGAGGAACATTTAATAGACAACTTTCCTTTGTACTTACCTTGTCCTTTAGCTTCTCTTTTCATAATCAGTGCTTCCAACTCTTCTACTTCTCTTTCTTCATCTTCATTCTTGAATGTCTTTCTAGAACTTTCTCCCAGATCATATCTTTGTTTGTTTCTTCCGAATATAGTAGCTTTAAATGCAGATTCTATCTTAGGGATAGATTCACCAAATTCACTCAATTCAAAGGTAACAAGCTTACCAATCAACATATCTCTTGTCACATTTTTTACTGTCTTGAGCTCTTCAATAATATGAATTTTCGATTTGTAAGGGGTAGGAAATGATTTGAGCACTTTAGCCACAATCTCTTGTTCATCCGAAATTCCACCGACACATCTAATACCCATGACAAGTTCATTTACTTTTTGCATGAAATAAAGAATGTTTTCATCTTTTCAGATTTTCAAGGTTTCATACTTACCTTTTAGACTTTGTAGCTTAGCAACTTTCACTTGTGCATCTCCTTCAAATAATGTTTCCATCTTCCTTCAAATTTCATGTGCTATTTTTAGATCCATCACATTTGTCATCTTTGAATCTGTCAGAGCACGCAACAATGATTCTATAGCTCTGATATTATATTCAGCTTCTTTGATCTCATAAGGAGTAGAGGGACCATTATGAGGAATAACATATCTATTCTTTGTAATCTTCTAGAAGGGTTCACCAATGCACTTCAAATGACACTCCATTCTAGCCTTCCATAAAGAGTAGTTAGTTCCATCGAATCTAGGACTATCCTTATTGTATGATGCCATCTTAGATCACCTCAAGCTATTAAAATTCTTTCAAGGAACCTGCTCTGATACCAATTGTTGGAAAAACAAGGATAGACAACTAAGAGGGGGGTGAATCTGTTGTCACAAAATATTCAAACTTATTAAAGATTATTCAACTTATTCACAGATATGATGAAAGAAAATTAAGCATAAACAATCACCACATTAGAAACACAAAGAAAACCAAGATTTTATATGTGGAAACCTTGCTAGGGGAAAATGATGGTGGATGTTATTCCACAATATTATACCCTACTAAAAGTATAAGGATGAATAATGGGAATGTAAATGCATTCAGGCACACTACCTAGAGCTCATTGCTCAAAGAAGACACACTGTATTAGAAAAATATTTAGATTAAAACCATCTGAAGAATTTGAACTGAGAAAGTAGCATCTGCTAATGCCTGATTACAATTCTGATTAAGCATATAAACACTTCTTCACACTCTACTCTGCAATCAAATGATCTGATCTTTATTTGCACATATCTCTTGCATACTTCACTCACACACTTGAAAATGAGATAAAAAAATCACTCTAATATATCTGCTACATGGAATTACATCAACAACTTCGTTGGCCAAAAATAAATTATTAGATGAATACAAATTGTCAACCTAATTCATGATCAAATCTCAATGTGCACCAACCAAAATTGGCAACAACATAATGAAGACCTAAAATGATATCCTCGAATGCACCAAACATTCAAAAATTAATCCACGAGGATCCACAACATGCTACAACCACCATGTCAGCCAAGAACATGTAAACTCGAACATGCAAAGGAAAAATCTCTGATCACAAGCATACCGATCAACGTGGATGTGCAACAAGGATAGAGCATGATCTAGAAACATCAACAGACATCACATGAGCATACACAACAAGTCAGATTACCAGAATCATGTTCTCTTCTTCTAGAAAAACTAGCTTCAGTAAGAAAATAACTGTAGGAACACAAAAACTCACAACTTGCTCAAATCTTGATGTACACCTCTAACAATTTCGGTAGATAAACTAGATAGGCTCAGTAACAAACCCTTTAATCCACAACTTCTGATCACTAAAATACTTAAATGTTCATCACACTGAACATCATAGCTTCACAAACAACCTTCAACATATTTATTATAATTTTCTAAATATCCTCGACATATACAACCTTAAATGCATCAATGCTAATAGTGTTGACATCAATACCAACCACATATCAGCTACATAGCCACAACATCCAATAGTATACATGCATTCAACCATGTCCACAAGTATATATAAGAATAGCTATAAATACTAATACATGTTAAAGAGGGTGACATAAATATATAACCAAACAACATAAAATAAAATGAGGAACATACAGTTAAAGCGAAACAAAACTATAAGCGACATAAACAATACAAAAGTAAAGAAGTGTATTTTTTTTGTTAAAAATTATAAGTTATAGGCCATTGTATTAATATATAACCAGTTAAAGGAGTAAAAAAGCAACATCAACAAATAGGAAAGGTCTTCTGATGTAATGGACACTCTAAAAATAAAAAAGGAAACAAATTTCCAGTCAACAAAAACTATAACAAATATCCAAAGTCATAACTAGGCATAGTTATTTGGAATTCAACGTAGTACGACTATTGTCCATTTGGTTTGGTAAATATTTAGGCCTTTAATAGGGGTGATATTTACAGGAGTACTATGTTGTGTTGGGGATGTATGAATCCCAAATGTTGAGGCACATTTGGATGGGGAGGGTGATTCACAACCCATTATTTGTTCTTCTTGATCTCTAAACAAATATCTAGGTTTTCTAATTAGTTGACAATCTGACATTTTGACATCTAAGGACAATATGACAATCTCCCTGGAACCAAACGAAGATCAAATATTAAAAAAGTTGTTCCCCACAAACAAGAAAGCATACAACAACAAGTGCAAGTACTACAAAACAATAGACAACCTTGATTCTTGAAGCTTCCTACATAGATAGTTTGTCAAACACAAGATGGAACCTATTTTCAATGCCCCTACAAACAAAAATTCATTGTATTTTGCAGGAAAATTCCCTATTTGCATGTGGGTTCCATCAGAGAGGACAACTTTGTAGAGGCTAACTGAGCTTTGATCACCTCCTATTTTTTGGAAAGACATTAGCTGAAGTACTGGAGATGAGACAACATCTCTAGCATCAATAGATCGTATTGCATGTGTTGTCAAGTTTGGATGTACATTTGTATCCTACAAGATAATTTTACTCAGCCAAGGCAAAGTAATGAGATGTTCAAGGCTGCAAGAAAACTCTAGAAAATAAAAGAAAGGGAAAGAGATAGCACAAAATGAATTAATTATTGGTATTCAATAAACAAGGAAGCATATAGCAATGTTGACACATTTGAAAACTACAACCTTTTTTTTCTAACACATAGGTCACTCCCAAATGGCTAGTAAATCAAAAGGAAAAGGAAACATAAAGAGTTCAAATATAACTTAGGTAGAATATATATTACAATAACTATTAATTCAAATGAAGCATATTCATAGTTCATTGGATGCACACACCAAAGTGTCAATATAATTGTTAGCAGAAAAAAGGAAACAATGAGCAGACTTACGGGATTGTTGCCTGAGAATTGTTCATTAGCCCAGTGAGAGACAGATTCCACCGAAATTGTTGGGTGTGCTCTTTTAAAAGATGAGAGTTGAAGCATCAGTGGCTGACTACAAGCTATATGCCACAACAAAATGAGGGCCAAATGTTCAATTAAAGCAATAAAGACTAAGAAGAACCCCAACCAAAACACATACAAGAAATATGAAACACCAATAAAATTACAACCATCAAGATCTTCAAAACACAACATTAGCTCTAAATTTTTTTGTACACACATTAACAATATAACAGTAAAGGATTAATTTAAAAAAGGGTTCAATGATTCATATCACTTAATATATAGTTTATTATTCAATTTTTTTTCTAGAGACATCAACAATATTAGCAAAAGGAAATAATTTAAATAAAGGCTTCAATGTTCCATATAACACTTAATATTTAGTTTAGTATTGCAAGAATGCCCTATTGAGGTTGAAACAAATAACAACTATTTTCCCAAAAGAATAAACATTGGGTACAGTATGTATGTACATTGTTTACATATACTTTGACATAGATACATATCTACACACAAGAAAATTTAATATTGTTTCATTTATGGCTTCCATTATGTGGTGATGGTTGCAACACAATAAAATAGTCTATGTTGTTTTCCATAAGGCATTGTTAACTGTTATTCTCTAGCTTTGACTATATTGTTTCATTTTTAATACACAATAAAATAGTAAATTTTATAGAGTTTATGTTGTTATCCAAAACACATTGTTGACTATCGCTACAACTCATCTTATTTCCCCTATGTGCAGAAATCTACATATGTGAAATTAGATGCAAAAAACATTATTATTGTTGTCAAACAGATTGCACCCGTATGCTTGAATATTGAAATTCAGCAATCTGTTGAAACATTGGAACTAATTCTAGGCTGTGGGTATCCTATAAGGAATTAGACCTCCAGATTCTAGGCTGGTTCCTATGAATTTTTCTGATTAATATTCAGGTAAATTGCTAGGAAAAGGATAAAAAGACTAAATCTAAAATCTTAAGCTGTAAAACTTTAACTGTGGTGATGCACCTAGATGGAAATTTAAGACAACAGATTTATTTCACCAAACGATTCTTCATGAGCCTATTTTCACAACTCAGACCGAACAACTCAAGTGCATAAATGATTCACATAAAGGCTAGATAAATCATTATTTATGAAGGAAAAATACTTTCACAACTTAAGGAAATGAATATATTATGAGCACAATTCTTGACCTACAACTAAGAATGTTTTTCTGCGCACATGCATTCATGAATGTGACAGAAATTTAAAGGTTTCAATATGAAACACAATAAATTTGCATCCAGACCACTCATAAGACACAACACCTGAATCCAAGAAGGCTAATACTTGACTCACAATGACAATAGAAGGAAAAAACTCTACAAAATATACACTAACATAACCTGTAAACCTACTATTGTATTAATCTGAAAAAAAAATGTTGAGTTACAAATAATTCGCTTTGTAGAAAGCAAAGGAGAAAAACAAGAACTAAAGAAAAAACAGTTAAGTTTTTTCAATATATACAAAAGCCTTCAAAAAGGCATGGAAATAGAACTAAAATTCAAACTTCAGTGAGAGGGTGATAATTCCAAGGCCAATGACGAGCAAAAGCAAATATCTTTGAAAAAAGGAATCAAAACCATGCAAAAACGAGTGCATGATGGTCCAAACTCACTGTCAAGTCATAACTGAAACATGGAGGACTCAAACTGAATTGAAAATCCCTGAAAAGGTGGGCCCAAGCATGCAAAAGCTACCTCATTTGTGTCAATCCGCCCAAGTGAAACTGAAACTCCACTTTGCCTAAAATTTTATGCTTGCATTCGAGATAGTTAAATAAATTAAATGATTTATATTTTATCATTTGATTTATCAACTTTACAAAAAATAATGCAAGGCATAAATATTTTAATTTATATCTAAAATGAAAATTAGACTTTATAGAAACATGGGCCTATGCAAAAATAAAAACTGCCACCATACTTAGAATAAATTTGAACAAAAGTGTTCACCGAGCATTGTACATTATTAGGTCGGCTCCATGAAGACTAGACTCTTTGACCTTAAAAGTCATTACCATGGCCATATTGAGAAGAAATGATTCATTCTTAAAAAAAAATGAGATAAAATACATAACTTTTGGTAACTTAGGGTAAAGAACCCTAAAACATCAAACTTCTTAGCATTTATCTCGCTTTGATCGCTCATTCTAAAGTTTCTAGAACTCCTCCGCTGCCATGGTGAACACTAGGGTTTCTGCTCGAAGCTGCAAGTTTCCAGTTTCTTGATGACCTTCGCACTTGACTATGAGCTGCCATGCTATTGATTTCTCTTGGAATTATGTAGAATTTTTTTTGAGATTGACTTTCATTTATTCGTGATTTCTATCTTGCTTCATGATGGGTATTTGACTTCAATGATTGAGCGCCACCATCACTGGAAACTTCAACCTTTCCTTACATTTCTGTTGACTGTTTGGCCACGGCATGGGTTACTCAGCAGATTTACATAGTAATTCTCACTTACCCATATTCTCATTAATCAGAAAAACACAAGAAACTCCCACCTAGTAAAAGAATGATTGTAAATCTTAAAACGAAACAAAGACCCCTGTACAGGCCGCACCATGTGAAGCTTCTTTACGCATTTTCTATGAGCTCTTCCTCTATTATGGGTTTATCAATTCCTTGCTTTGAAAATGGTATAAATGGGTCTGCTTTTGCTTCTGCCAAAACTTCATATTCTGTATAGAGATCTTATACTATATCCTATAATTATGTATCTAGAAAAATCAACGAATTCTCTGCAAACTGTGGCTTTATTACACCATGATCTATGATCTGGGTATTGCTTGTTGCATAAATTTAAACAAAAGTGTTCACCACCATGAATTCTGGGTATCTTGAAAGTTTCGAATGTATATACTTATATTCAGGCCGTGACTTCCATATTTAAATATTCCTTTTGTTTGGCCATGACTTCTTCAAATTTGCGCTTCTGAGAGCTATCTTAAATTTTAGGCCACCATGGACTCTGGGTCTTTGTGGCTTAATCCTTATTTTCGGTCTGATGTGAAAGGTGGTATTTTCCTTTGCATTTCTAATATGCAACCCTATTAAAAGATTAAGCTTCTCCCCCCTTGGTCGCTATGAATGAGCTAGTGAACCTTTTTTGATCGAGATCCTCTTTGTATTTTCTGCTAAAAAAGAGCTTGTGGAAGGCTATTATGCAGGCCGCGCCATGTATACTGGTCTGCCATTCTCAACTGAAAAACCCCATATGGATACCAGTATTTTAAAGATAAAATCTACATAATGAGCTTGAACTTTGCAATTTCTGTTGGAAAACCAGTGTGTCCATCTTGTTGGCTTTCTTTGTGCAAAAGAACTCATCAGCTTGTTTGATTCCACTGTCTTTTCCACAAAATCTCATCTCATAAGACCCATAATCAAATGTTCTCCTTATTGATAACTGTTCCTTTTTCAAATGACAGTAAAAATCTTTATGAACAATACCAGGATTGTGAATGCGGTCTCTCTGTTTTTATGCTATGTGATCTACTATTATTTCAAAAAAAACTTTATACTGTAAACAACCCCTCTGAGTTTCACTTCGGTCACATCTCTCATGGTAATACCAGTACCAGTTAAGCTCTTATTATGCATTTCCTGTGACCTCTTTTCATTTTGAGAGTTTCCTTTATGCTTATCTATTTCTATATCTTTTCACTGTATCTGCATCTCAGTCACTATCCTTCTGAAACTTTCAAGCATTCTAATGTTTTTGGAAGTGTCCCCTTTTCTATGTTATTTCCTTAAAGCTCTTGGAATAATCTTTGTGCTCTGTAGATCAAGTGATTTGCTGATTAAATGCTACAAAAGATGATGAAAGCCTGTTCTCCATATCCTTCTCTTGGTCTATCACTTGCTTACACCTTTACTTATTCTGGTAATCATTGTTGGGCAAGGTTGTTGTAATTTGACTATTGTGTACTTATCCTTGCCATTGTGTTGATCCAAGTATGGAAAACACTATGATAGATGTATGTTTCAATTTTTTTTTTTTGATAATAATGTTGCTTACCCATTGTGTTGCTGAAAGATACTCCTCTGGGCAAACATGATAGTTGCCTTAGTGTTAATTTTGTTTTATATTTGACTATCCTTCTTCTATTGCAAATTGTCACAAAGCCTCCTTTAAACACCTTGCATACTTCTCTACTCCTTTCACAATTTAATTACCTTTTGCTTCACTTAATATTTGTTGCTGTAGGTTATCGTAATACTGGAACTTGGATGTTTCAAATATCTGTAAAATGAATGCCATTTTCTTGCCAATATTATTGTCTCAGCATGATGAAAACCGTATTGAAAGCAAACATACATGACTTCCGCCACGATGGTGTGACCTCATTGTCTCTTGTAAAAACAATTCTAAAGCTCCATGAAAAAGATCCATGCTTGATATTCTGTTTCTGTTCTTTCAGTGTAAAGAGGCTTGATACCTCATTTAGATGTAATGTGAAAATGTATAGTAGAGCTGAAACAGAAAATTAACGAAATTGATGAGTTCTTTACTTACATTTTTGAATCTCTTTGGAATAAGGCTGCTTATAGAATTATATTCTTTAGTTTCAGTAGCCTTGTTAATGGCTGTTTTGACAATATCAATGAACTCTCGTATGTGACTTGAGAGTGTGTCCTCCTTGATATGTCGGGCTCAACCCTTGTGGGAGCCCATTTTACTCCACATATCTGATAAGATGATCATGAACATAATGAACCTATTCCTGCACAGTGAACAAACATGTTAGAAAAATAAAAGAAATTGAAAGCTTCCTCCTTTCTTTATGTTGTTTGAATTTTTGTAATCATCTGATGGATGCATGATCGATTGTATTCTATATTTTTGTTGATAGCGAAGGAATATGATAGGATTTGATCTGCATTTCTCTAACAAGACCTTCATTAACTTGCAGGTACGCTGGAGCTAGAAACTGGAGCTGGAGCTGGAATTGGAATCACAACTAAAGACCCAACCTGTCAACGATTCGTCATTCCAGGAAATGACGTATCACCTTCTACCCTATGCTTTCTCTATTTTTAGTTGTATAATTTGCTTTTGCTCTTGAACCCTTCATTTGATTGTAAAAATCAAAATGAGTTACTCCCACGGCTTGTGTGGGATTTTGGTTCGTACATTATGAATAAAACAACAAACATTATGCAAAACCTATGATATTATTTTGAAATGTTTTTGCATAATATCGCTGAAATTTACACTATTATGAAACAATGCACAATACAAGTACTTTAGCATAAATTTTTAAAACAACTTGTGTACCTTGGCTTGAATTTACAATTCAGCTCTACCTGTTTGAGCTGGTAGTGAAAAATAGGTAACAATTATATAACACTTAGAATACAATTTAGGATTCCAAGGATGCCCCAACAGAATAAAGATAGGGATCAGTATTTATCAATGTTCTTTGCATCCACTATGACACACATACATTCCTGCACATAGGGGAAATACATTATCCATCATTATGATCAAATGTTTGCACAATTTTTGATAAGGCATTGTTGGTTATCGTTCTGTGGCTTTACTTGCTATCATAGCTATGAGCAAGGATGGCAAGCTTCTGTGAAGGTGCAAGTTCAATCATTCGTTTTCAAGCTATTTTCAAGCTAGGAGGAGGTATTTTTTGTGTTTTTGTGTATGGGGTGATAGTTGCAAAAAAAAAAGAAAAGTGTCAACTGTGATAATTTATTGCCCATTTTTTGCAAATGCTCAAGCAAGCACAGAGCAAAGAGAAAGCAAGCGATAAGAGGTACACTTGAACCAAGCGAGAAGAGGTGCATATTGAAAAAACCCTTTGTATTTCCAGTTGTTCTTATATATACTTGTGGACATGGTTGTATGTATGTATACATCTACATATGCATATACATGAAAACATATGCATGCAATAGAATTTTCCTAGTGCATACAATATCTTGATACAATTGTGTGTAGACATATGTGTCTATAATGCATTTGTTTGTGTGAGTGTGTATGTCTGTATATGCATTTTCTACATGTATCTTTTAGGCTATGTGTTTATGTATATATAGATATGTCTAGTTTTTAAATATCAATATAGTTATTTTCTCTTTGTTTGTTTCAATCACCACATATTCTTATATCTCCACAATTGCTATTCACTATTTTGAAAGTGGGTGTGTATGTGTGTATATACATTTTACACATGTATTGCTAAAGCCAGAGCTCAACAATCATGAATGCCCTATGGAAAATAGTGCAGACTATCACCACAGGCCACACAAAAACAACCAACAATGTTGTATAGAGAAGAGCATGAACTATTTTATTACTTTGCAACCATGGCTAGTAGATACAAACCATACAACAATTAATGTTGATTCCAATTGGAATTCAATTTCATTGGCCTTCTCTATCGACATGGAAAGCATGTTCAATATTAACAATCAAAAAATCCACCACCTTTTTCCCCGATCGGGAGCCCGAAATATACACACACAAAAGTATGTCTTTCTTTTGGTGTGTTTCATTTTTCTTTTCCTGTGTGTAGATATGTATGTATGTGAAATTAGATGTAGACAAAATTCATATATACTCGTCCCCTTGTTCATTGTTTTTCTAGGACAGTTTTTATTTGTTTAGTCCTCAAAAGGAATTCTTACAATAATAGGCTTTATATTAAGCATAATAAGAAACATTGCTTGCCACATACAATGTGATCAAAAGCTTTTTGAAGTTAGGAAAATAGCATAAAATGTTTGATTACATTAGCTTTGGCTATATTGTTCCATATTCGATTCACAATGCAATAGTAAATGTTATAGAGTTTATGTTGTTGTCCACAAGGCATTACTGACTATTGGTCTATAGATTTGGCTATATTGTTTCCTTCCCAATAAGATTCTTTTGAAAAATAGAATTTTCTAGGTTGTTGTTGAAACTAATATTGTTTTATTTAAGGTGTGAGTGTGTATGTATGTATATGCATTTTCTACATGTATCTTTGAGGTGATGTGTTTAAATTATTGATATTTGAGCTATTTATGTGTCCTTTACCTTTTTGTTTGCTAGGCATTTGGGAGCTGCCTATGTGCTACGGGAAAAATGGTTCTAGTTTTCATATGTGTTAAGATTGTCATGTTCTTTCTTCTTTATATTCAACAAAAAATCTTATTTTGTCTGCCTCTTGCTACAACACCTTATTGAAAATGAAACAATATAGCATTTTCAATAGTCTCTTATAAAAAATGAAACAGTATACCCTAAGCTAGAGAACAACAATCAACAATGAATTATGGAATCAACACTGTTTGCATCTATTATGACATACATACATATCTCTGCATAGAGGACATACATTGTCCACCACTCCGATAAATAGTGCCATTACCAAGATTCTTCTCAAAAAATCTTATTTTATTTGCCTCTTTCTACAACATCTTATTGAAAATAAAACAATATAGCATTTTCAACAGTCTCTTATTGAAAATGAAACAATATACCCTAAGCTAGAGAACAACAATCAACAATGTGTTATGGAATCAACACTGTTTGCATTTTCTATAACATACATACATATCTGTGCATAGGGGACATACATTGTCCATCACTCCAATCATTAGTGCCATTACCAAGACTTTTGTATTAGTTTTGGAAAGTAGGAAGAGGTGCATTTGAAGCAAGCAAGAAGAGGTGCAAAAGGAGGTGCATATTGGAAAAAACCTTTCTAGAGTATTTCAAAAATAGTTTATATTATTTTCCATAGGCAATTGTTGATTGTTGCTCTCTAGCTTAGGGTATATTGATTCATTTATGGTGTCTGTGTATCCGCAATGGTTGGAAGGAAATAGTGTTTGTTTTTTGCATTGGATTATTATTGTGAATTGTTGTATTTTGTGGGTTTTTTCATCTAGGCCACTGTTGAAACCAATATAGTTTCGAAAACATTTTATGCTATTTTCCATAGGCCATTGTTGATTGTTGTTCTCTAGCTTAGGGTATATTTTTTCATTTATGGTATCCCTATAGCCGCAATGGGTGGAAGGCAATGTTGTTTGGTTCTGCGTTGGATTGTTACTATGAAATGTTGTGTTTTTGTGAGTTTTTTCATCTGGGTCACTATTGAAACCAATATAGCTTCATTTATGGTTCACGTTTTATGGTGAAGGTTTTCAATGCATTTGTTACTGGGAGTTTTTGATCTGATATAAAGGATCTATGAAAGATGCTTTGAATGCTTAATTACAATCTGAAAGTGCTTAATTAAAATTTAATTCTTAACAAAATAAAATTAACGAAATTACAAAGAGATTAAAGAAAGAACAGAAAGAGAGAGAAAGAGAGTGCAAACAAAACTAATAATAGAGTTCTTCATTTAAAACGACTACATCTCTGGGCCCCTCTCCAATGAGTGGACTGATCCAATTATTCCTCCAGAAATTCAGTTACATTCGTCAGCAGAATCTCCCCTTGGTTTACAAAGAAATCTGCAAAATTGCACTTCCAAAGTGCGTGGAAATAAGCTTCTCCAAAAGCATGGAAATACAATAGTTTTTCCAAGGAAAACAAGCTCTCACACTTAAAAAATTCTTCCAAAATCACTTACTTCACACCTCCCATTCTACCCCTTTTTATATTACATTTTATGCCAAAATTGGTGTAAAACCAATTAACTACCCAATCTCCCTTACATAGAAAAAAAATCAATAATATCCTCTAATAATTTCTGGAAGGATAATATTCCCTCAAAATAATTCCTTTCCATTTGAATGGTTACAAAGAGATTTATTCTCTATTATTTAGGGGATATTTTATGTAAGGTTTTATTTGACCCTTTAATTTAGGAATAATATTCCTAATATTTCCGTGTAAAGGAAAATATTATAGGCCTCTAAAAATATGGGATAATTTAGGCCTCTAGGAAAAAAGGATTTAGCCTTATTCTAAGGCTTTGAAAAAGAAATTTAAAAAAACCAATTTTGAGAGGATGGTGGGTCGTGGTCCCACCACCCTCTTTTCCTTCTTATCTTCTCCCAATGGTAAGGGAGGCTTACCACATTAAGTGGGCCACCTCCCCATACCATAGCTGGCACCCCACTTTATGTGGGTCAGCTCCCATAGCATGGGTGGCGCCCCACTTAATGTGGGTCACCCCCCATACCATGGGTGGTGCCCACATAATGTGGGCCACCCCCCTAGGATGGGGGAAACCCATTTAATGGTTTTTTTTGAATATATATATTTTTTCCCTTTTTTTATATTATTCAACAATAATATTGCCATGTAATGCCATGTGTTAGGGGCTGATTGGTTGTCAAGCTGACTGGGTGCTGATGTCATCGAGGCAATTTTGACCCAATCTTTGACCTTCCATAACTTTGCCATACAAACTCCGTTTTCTGTGAAATGAACTCTGTCAGAATCATGACGATGAGCACTACACAATGGTATTGACTTTGACCAATTTTGATGACTTTTATTTTTGCCCTTTTTTCGGCTTGGGTTTGGGAGTTGACCAAAAGTTTGACCATAAATATCTCGAGCTTCGGGATTCCGATTGACTCTATTCAAGTTACGTTGGAGTCAAGATCTCAAGTACTTTTTAATGATACCAAAACTAGAGAAAAATGGAGAATTTCAGAATTTGACAAAAAATCCTCCGGATCACTCCTCCCCATTGGAGAGCTTTTGGACCTCCGAAAGTTGGTTACTCAAAAAGTAAGTGAGGGTAAAGTTCCCTCACTTTAATAATCTCCATCCACTTTTCCTTGCTTGGATGCATCCCCTTTAGCTCCACTTAGAGGTATTCAACTGCTCCTCTTCGTGAAGTCCTGGTGTTCTTGTCGAGGATGATGTCTTCAGGCAACTCTGACATGTACTCTGGTGAAAGGTCGTCAATGGATGGAACTTGCACTTCAGCCTCCTCATCTAGTATCAGCAGAGGTTTGTACAACTTCAAGTTCTCAACATTGACTACCGAGTAAATCTGCATGTATGGAGGAAGATTAAGGCAGAAGGCATTGGTGCCAATCCTTTCCAGAATCTTGAATGGACCATATCTAATTGGATTGAGCTTCCTTCCTTCGCCTTGCATTCTTTCCTTGCTTATATGTAACCAAACATGATCACCGACTTGGAAATGGTGGTCGGTGCGATGTTTATCATGCTGAGCCTTGTATTTGGCTTGGCTCTTTTCCAAATGTGCTTCTACTGCCTGATGAATTGCTTGAAGTTTTTGGATGAAATTCAAAGCCTTCTCTGAATCATGGTGTCCATCTTCAACATCGTCCTTGCCAAAAGAAAAATACATCAGTGTCTTGGGAACGTAACCAAAACAAGTCTCAAAAGGAGACCTTTTTGTAGAAGAATGAGTTGCATGGTTGTAGGCATGCTGTACATAATGAAGACTTTCATCCCACAACTTAGGATGTTTGCTGCAATATCCTCTGAGTAGATGCACAATTGTCCTGTTGACTATCTCTTTCTGTCCATTGGTCTGTGGATGGAAGGTTGTACTCTTTTTCGGTTTAGTATCCATAATTCCCCATAAGACTGACCAAAACTCCCCAAGGAATCAAGAATCTCGATCTAATATAATGGAAGTGGGTAACCCAAAGTGAACCTATACAAACTGAAAATACATATGAGCTATCAGTTCAATAGTGACTTGATTTTTACATGGCATAAGAATAAACATCTTGCTAAACCGATCAACTACTACATACAAATAGTCATGCCCTTCCCTATGTTAGAGTAATTGGACATTTACTTTATTAATTAAACAATATTTGTTTAATTACGTAAAGTTTCCTTTTAACTCTGTTTCACTTAAGCTAACATTAGGTACATAATAATTAATTACTTTATTAATTATTATTGTGCAAGCCTAGGGTTTTCCTTTTTAGGGTTTTCATCTATATGTAGTTGAAAACTATCTTTTGTATCATTATTCATTTTACATTTTCAAGTGAATACATTGCTCCACATTCTTGAGCATTTTCTTTGTTGCTTCTCTTTGCTTCTCCTTGTAACAGGTTATTTGCTTGCAAAGATCTTTTGGGCTTCTGTGGTGTTGTATCTTCTCAACTCCAACATGGTATCAGAGCTTCAGATTTGCAGCTGCTTGTTCTTGTTTTGAGATTTTGCATTGGAAGCAAATCTAGGGTTCTAAGGTTTTTTTTGGGTGGATTCAGCATACTCCATTTTTTGGGTTCACTTTGGGCTCAAATGGACAGTGCCATTGGATTCGTAGCGCCCAAAAACCCCTAAATCGACTGTCAAATCGTCGATTTTGGTTACAGTCAGTCAATTTGGAAGGCAAAATTTTTTTGCCCTAGGGCCATACAGAGCAAAAAAACAAAAATCGAAAAAAAAATTAAAAAAAATCATTTTTTTGGTTTCTTTTGCGCGGCCAGTGTTAAACCACCACGCCACCAGAGCACCACCCAACGGCCACCACCCGGCCACTGCCACTAGCGGCTACCACCGACTGTGGCCAAGCGGCCACTGTCGCCCCTGCCGGCCCACCACCCGGTCTACTCCGCCCGAGCGCCGCCTGCCAGCCACCGGCCGTGCTACCCGCCACTAGCCATGCTACCCACGCACTTCCACCTTCTGCACACCTGCCCCCAGTCCACCATGTGCCCTGGGGCCACCGAATTTTAATCCCTTGAGGGTCTATTTTTTTCTCTCCAACCCCCTATTATGTCATTTTTGGTCAAATGGGCATAACTTGGGCATCCTAGCTCCGTTTTTCGAACAGGAAGATGCGTTGGAAAGCTGAGAATGGCACCAATCTGATGGTATAGAAATATTTTTAATTTTTTTTACCAGTCTGGATATTTTTTACCAGTCAAAGTGAGGTCTTCTTTCTTCACTTCTGGGGTCATAGAAGATGCAAACAGACTCCGTTTTTCAAACTTGAATAGGCGTTGGAAAGCTCTCAACATGCTCTATTCAGTGATGTGATCTATTTTATCAGAATTTTCACTAGGTACATGAGAATTTGTCTTGAAGTATTTTTTGCTTATGCATTGCTTCCTTCTTCTCAGTTTGTACTAGGGTTTGGGTTTATCTTTTGTGGGGGGTGTTTTTTCTCTTGCTTTCTGTCATTTATATCAGAAAACCAGAACACCAAAACTCTCAAAAATACAAACCCTTCTGCATCTTCTGTCTATTCTGAAAGATCACATAATAATAAAAAACACAAGCAGGTACAGGTGCAGGGTTTCATGGCAGACTCTTCAGTTGAGCTACTCACATCACATAACTATCACACTTGGAAGTCTCGTATGATGAGGCTACTCAGGTCACGAGGGTTATGGTCTTGTTTAGATGAGGTTCAGCCTCAGTTGCAGCGTCCTTTTGAGATTATGCAGCACAGGAACAAGATGGATGAGGCTATAGGTTTGTTATGCATGCATGTTTCAGATAGTCTTTTGTTTCACCTTGATGCTTTGCTCACTCCTCGAGCCATGTGGCTGAAGTTTGAGACACTTTTTGGGGCCGTTAATGAGTTCCATGCATTACAGATTGAGGCAGAGCTGACTTCATTGTTACCTGATTCATTTCCCACTATTGAGGATTTTTTGAACAAGTTCAAAACTATCCGTACTATTTTACAGGGTTGTGGGAAGAACAAGATAGACATAGAGTGCATTTACTTGATTCTTTCGAAACTTCGTGGTCCATTTCAGATATTTGCTTCCTCCTTCTACTCCACCATGGATGGTTTGGGTGCCAGTTTTACCATGCCTTCCTTTGATTTATTTTGTGAGCGATTGTCTCGGGAATAGTCTCACCTTTCTCAGATGGATATGCTCTTAGGTTCAAAGAGCAAAGCATTGGTTGCTCAGTCACCGAAGGGGAAACAGAAGCAGAAACCGAGGCCCAAGAAAGATTTTGCAGGTAGTGAGCATTCCTCCAAACCGCCTCCTAAGTCTGATTCTAAACCACCATTTAATCCAAAACATGGGAAATCTTTGAAGTCTGGTGAGTCTTCCTCCAAGACTAAGGAGAAATCAGGAGACACTTGCAGTTTCTATGGTAAGCAAGGTCATCCAGTTTCCAGGTGTTGGAAAGGATTAGAGGCTTTAGAGGATGCCATGCAGCAACAACACATCTCCTCACCTCAGTCTTCTTCTTCTTCCACCACAGGGAAGGGTCATGCTCTCACTGCACGAGCTTCAACCAATGGGTCCACTTGGATTTTAGACTCTGGTGCTTCTCACCATATGACTCACACTCAGCAGTTGGTCACTTCTTTTGCCTCTTGTGGTACTTCACAGATTGCAGTGGGTGACTCTTCACAACTTTCTGTCTTGGGTTCAGGTTTTGTCTTTTTGGATGGAGGCACTCTACATGATGTTTTGGTTGTTCCTGACATTTCAATGAACCTCTTGTCCATTTATCAGATTTGCCACACTAGCTCTGGTAAGATAGTTGAGTTCTCACCACATAATGTGGTTATTCAGGACCTCCATGATTCTGATTTGGTTGTGGCTACTGGTAGTGTTGATACTGCATCTCGTCTTTACAGATTTGATGGATTTGCGCCTTCTGAGGGTATAGGTTCATCTCTTATAGCACATGCAGATTCGGTGAGTCAGCTTTGGCATGAGCATTTGGGCCATATCAACTACAGATATCTTCAGCAGATGAGTACACAGTCACTTGTTCTTGGTCTTCCACAGATCTCCTACACTGACGGTGTTTGTCATGGTTGTGTGCTTGGCAAGCATCACAGGGATCCCTTTCCGAAGGGAAGTACCACTCGTGCTTTGGCACCCTTAGAGTTGATTCATAGTGACTCATGTCATTTCCCACTCCTTCTTTTTTAGGGGCCAAGTATGTACTCACATTCATTGATGACTTCTCCAGATGCACATGGTTGTACTTTCTTCAGTACAAGTCTGATGTCTTTGATTCCTTTCGTATCTTCAAGACATTTGTAGAGAAGCAGTCTGGTCTTTCTATCCAGTGGATACATACAGATAATGGGGGGGAGTATGTGAATCAGGCCTTCAGAGATTTTTGCACCGAGCATGGTTTGCAGCATCAGTTTTTTGTTCCCTACACCCCTCAGCAGAATGGTATCGCTGAGCGAAAGAACAAGACTTTACGGGAGATGGCTAATTGTATGATTCAGTCTAGGTCCATGGATTCATCTTTTTGGGTTGAGGCAGTCAATTGTGCCAACTATATTCAGAATCGGATGCCTCACAAGGCGATTCGACATATGACTCCTGAGGAGGCTTGGTCTCATGACAAGCCTGATATTTCATCATTTCGAGTATTTGGTAGTGAGGCATGGGCTTTTATTCCTAATGCTCAGAGGAGAGCTATGGAGCGAAAGAGTCGACCCCTCATATTTGTCGGCTACTGTGTGGATGTTAAGGCATACAGGTTGTTTGATCCTAATTCCAAAGAGGTCCTGTTTCGACGGGATGTTCAGTATGATGAGCACCTTCCTCCAGTTGATACCCTGTCTCCAGTGTCCACTTCACTACCTACTCCACCCACTACAACTCTTCAAAATTATTTTGAGGATGATTCTGATGAGGATATTGATGATCCACCATCTCCACCTCCATTTTCTCCACCTCAGAGGCCCAAATGGGCTCGCTTTACTATTGAGGCAGCAGGATCTATGGCCGGTGATCCTTCAGACACTCGTCGCACCTGTTCTCATACTACGGGTTCTAGTCTTTTGACTCATGCTCTTTTAGAGGATCCTCAGAGATTTTCAGAGGCGACCAGTCACCATGAGTGGGATAGTGCTATGGAGGAGGAGTATTCTTCTTTGATGAGGAATAAAACATGGGATCTCTGTCCTCTTCCTAAGGGCAGAAAGATGGTTCGATGACGATGGTTGTATCACACCAAGTATGCTGCTGATGGTTCTATTGATAAGTACAAAGCACGTCTTGTTGCGAAGGGTTTCTCACAGGTTGAGGGTAGTGATTACTCTGAGACATTTGCCCTTGTCACCAAGATGAATTCTATTCGCTTTGTATTATCACTTGCAGCTTCTAGAGGATGGCTCATTTTTCAGATGGATGTGAAGTGTGCCTTCTTACATGGTGACCTACAGGAGGAGATCTATATGGAGCAGCCTCAGGGATTTGTTCATGATGCTTCCTTGGTTTGCAGACTTCAGTGTTCATTATATGGTCTCAAACAAGCCCCTTGGGCTTGGTATGAGAAGATGGACTCTTTTTTACTCTCCACTGGTTTCACTCGCTGTCATTCTGATCACATGGTCTATATTCAGCATCTTGAGGGTGAGATCCTGATTCTTATGCTATATGTTGATGATCTTCTCATCACAGGTAGCTCATCCTCTATGATTTAGAATTCTCAGCTAGCCTTGATGGAGTAGTTTGAGATGACAGATCTTGGCCTTCTGCACTATTTCCTTGGTCTTCAGGTGATTCAGTCTTCAGAGGGGATCTCCATTTACCAGCAGAAGTATTCTTTTGATATGCTTCAACACTTTGGCATGCTTGATTGCAAGCCTACCCCCACACCTTTTCAGTCAAAGGTTGTTTTGACTACTACTTGCCCCACTCCTTCAGTAGATTCTACACTTTACAAGCAGTTGGTTGGCAGTTTGTTGTACCTGACTCACACTCGTCTTGATCTTTCCTTTGCAGTTGGTCTTGTCTCTCGATTCTCACATGATCCTCATGAGAGTCATTGGCAAGTTTCCACGCGTATTTTGAGGTACATTCAGGGCACCACTTCATATGGGATTCACTACACATTAGGGGATCCTCACATTGTTGGCTACACTGACTTAGATTGGGCTGGTGATGTCAATGATCGAAAGTCTACTTCTGGCTTTATTTTTTGTCTTGGCTCTGGTCCTATCACATGGTCATGCAAGAAGCAGACTGCTCACACATTATCATCTACAGAGGTTGAGTACCGAGCTGCTGTGCTCGCTAGTCAGGATATTTTATGGCTTCGTTAGTAGATGACTAAGTTTGGTTTTCCTCTAGATAGTCCCACTATTCTTGGTGTGACAATCAAAGTGCTATACACATTTTGCGCAACCCAGTGGAGCATCAGCGGACGAAGCACATTGAGCTTCATATGCATTTCATCAGATAGTTGATTCAGGATGGTTCTCTCATCTTGGAGTATGTTCCCACTGCCGAGCAGGTTACAGACATCTTCACGAAACCTTTTGCATCTCCGCGCTATCTTCAGTTGCGCTCTATGCTTGGGGTGAAGGAAGTTGTCCTTGGGGGGTCTTTATGAGGCCTTCCTTCCTTCATGTTTCTTTCAGCATGTTGTTCTATCTCTTTTTGGAGAGGAGTTTTTCCCACTGGGTTTTCTCCTTTTCTCCATTTCATAGAGATTTCATTGTACTTGGGTACCTGATCTGGCCTTGTTTCCGGGACCCATTGTTTTGCTTTTAGTAGCTTCTTCTAGGTTTTAGCTTCTCCCTATGTCTATCTTAAGGGGGGGTGTTAGAGTAATTGGACATTTACTTTATTAATTAAACAATATTTGTTTAATTACGTAAAGTTTCCTTTTAACTCTTTTTCACTTAAGCTAACATTAGGTACATAATAATTAATTACTTTATTAATTATTATTGTGCAAGCCTAGGGTTTTCCTTTTTAGGGTTTTCATCTATATGTAGTTGAAAACCATCTTGTGTATCATTATTCATTTTACATTTTCAGGTGAATACATTGCTCCACATTCTTGAGCATTTTCTTTGTTGCTTCTCTTTGCTTCTCCTTGTAACAGTTTATTTGCTTGCAAAGATCTTTTGGGCTTCTGTGGTGTTGTATCTTCTCAACTCCAACATTTCCTATACATAGGTAACCCCTCGAAAAAATCCATAGAAACACTTTCCCATGGACGAGACAATACAGGTAAAGGTGTGTACAACCCCAATTTCCTATTACTTGGTTTACTAGTTGCACACATCACACATCCCTTAATATATTTTTTTACAATTTCTTGCATTCTAGGCCAGTAGCAATATTTTGGTAGCTGTGCCAAAGTTTTACTAACCCCAAAATGTCTTGCAATTAGCGATGTGTGTGCCTCTCTGATTAAATGTGCTTGTTCATTCTTTGGAATTCATAATTTCCCTAAGTGATACAAGAGTTTATCATGCACATAGTAATCATTTTCTTCTACTTGTTTGCCTTGGATAAGAGCTACATAGATATCCTTAAAATTTTCATTAGTAGCATATTGTTCTTCAAAACTTGCATGCATCATAGAAGTATTTTTAAGGATTATCAAAGCATTGGAAATTGGAGGTCTAGAGAGCATGTCTACTACCTTATTATGGACACCTTTCTTGTACTTAATTACTAAGTGAAATTGTTGAAGAAAACCCATCCAGCTAAAGTGCCTACTTTGTTGCAACTTAGTTTGTGAATGTAGATATTGCAATGGATGGTGATCAGTATGGATTATTGTTTCCTTCTCCATTAAGTAGTATTTCCATTTTTTAACACTCTAAACTAATGCATAAATTTCCTTATCATAAGTAAGATAGTTAATGATTGCACCTGAAAGGGTTTCAGAGTGATAGCAGACTGGCTTACCTCCTTGTATTAGCACTACTCGCATGGAAAATCCACTTGCATCTATTTCAATTTCAAACGGTTGGTGTAAATCTGGTAAAGCTAGAACTGGTGTTGTGCTTAACTTTTCCTTCAGTGTGTTGAAGGCCTTCTGTTGTGGACCTCCCCATTGAAAATTTGTCTTTGTACTAGTCAATGAGTGTAATGGTGATGTAATATAAGAGAAGTTTGCAATGAACTTTCTCTAGTACTAGACTGCACCTAAGAAACTTTTGACTTCAATAATTGTACTTGGCTTAGGCCATTTTACAATAACTTCGACCTTCGCAGGGTCTAATTTCAATTCACCACCTCCTACGACATAACCTACGTACACTAAGGATGTCTTAGCGAATTCACATTTAGACATCTTTACAAAGAGTTTTTCTTTTCTCAATACATCAAAAAAATTTTTTACTTCTACCTGCTAGATCCAATTATTTGAATTTTTGGCATTTAACTCACCATCGTAATTAGGCAATTCAAATTTTACACCCAGTTTAATAACAGGCTTCGACTTGCTCTTAAATGGATTATTAGTGGGAGAAGAAGAAGAGGTAGAAGGAGAGGAGGAAGATGACGAAGAAGGAGAAGATGGGTTAGATGGAGGATAAACTGGAACTTGTTCACCATCTTTAGACTGCTACTTGTCTTTACGATCTTTAGAATCTTCCTTCTTTGAAGAATCTCCTTTCTTCTTCTCACGCTTCTTCTTATCTACATAAATCTCTCCAACCATTGCCCTCATCTCAAGGAAGGCTTGTTGAAAAGACTTATCATCAAGCTTAGGCTCAGTACTTTTCCCAGATTTGGTTCCTTCCATCTTTGGCAAGGGTCTTCTTATTTTGATCTTAGGATTATTTTCTTCAAGTTCTCCTTCACCTTTCTGAAGCTTGGAGTGCATTAGCATTCAAACCTGCAATCTTAATCAAACATGACTTTGATACAAAATTTGATCTAATTTAACGGATCTATGATAGATGCTTTGAATGCTTATTTACAATATGAAAGTGCTTAATTAAAATTTAATTCTTAATGAAATTACAAAGAGATTAAAGAAAGAATGGAAAGAGAGAGAAAGAGAGTGCAAAAAAAATTGATAATGTAGTTCATCGTTTAAAACGACTACATCTTCGGGCCCCTCTCCAATGAGTGGACCGATCCAATTATTCCTCCAAAAATTCGGTTACATTCGTTAGCAGAATCTCCCCTTGGTTTACAAAGAAATCTACAAAATTGCACTTCCAAAGTGCGTGGAAATCAGCTTCTCCAAAAGCACAGAAATACAATAGTTTCTCCAAGGAAAACAAGCTCTCACACTTGAAAAATTCTTCCAAAATCACTTATTTCACACCCCCCATTCTCTTTTATATTAAATTTTATGCCAAAATTGTTTAAAACCAATTAACTACCCAATCTCCCTTACATAGAAACAAATTCAATAATATCCTCCTTTAATAATTTCCAAAAGGATAATATCCCCTCAAAATAATTCCATTTCAATTTGAATGGTTACGAAGAGATTTATTCTCTATTATTTAGGGAATATTTTATGTAAGGTTTTATTTGACCCCTTAATTTAGGAATAATATAGCTAATATTTCCGTGTAAAGGAAAATATTCTAGGCCTCTAAAAATATGGGATAATTTAGGCCTCTAGGAAAAAGGGATTTAACCTTATTCTAAGGCTTTGAAAAAGCAATTTAAAAAATCCAATTTTGAGAGGATGGTGGTTGGTGGTCCCACCGCCCTCTTTTCCTTCTTATATTCTCCCAATGGTAAGGGAGGCTTACCACATTAAGTGGGACGCCCCCCCATAGCATGGGTGGCACCCCACTTTATGTGGGTCACCCCCCATAGCATGGGTGGCACCCCACTTAATGTGGGTCGCCCCCCATACAATGGGTGGTGCCCACATAATGTGGGCCACCCCCCTAGGATGGGGAAAACCCATTTAATGGATTTTTTTGTATATATATATATATATTTATCCCTTTTTTTATATTATTCAACAATAATATTTCCATGTAATGCCATGTGTTAGGGGCTGATTGGTTATCGAGTTGACTGGGCGCTGGCGTCATCAGGGCAATTTTGACCCAATCTTTGACCTTCTATAACTTCGCCATACAGACTTCTTTTTTCATGAAAGGAACTTTTTCGGAATCATGACGATGAGCACTACAAAATGGTGTTGACTTTGACTAGTTTTGATGACTTTGATTTTTACCCTTTTTCTGTCTAGGTCTGGGAGTTATCCAAAAATTTGACTGTAAACATCTTGAGCTCAGGGACTCTGATTGACTCCGTTCAAGTTGCGTTGGAGTCAGGATCCCAAGCACTTTTTAATGATACCAAAACTGGAGAAAAATGGAGAATTTCAAAATTTGATGAAAAATCCTTTGGATCAATTTTTTATTGTTGTATGGTTTATGTGTAGTGGAAATGGTTGTAAGTAACACCTACCATTTAAAACCTCCAAAAACATAGCGAACATCTGCGCAATTTTCAACAAGTTGTTGTTGGGTGTGGTCCTGTCACTTTACCTTCTATCAGAGGTGTGAGTGAGGAGGGAAAGCTTCTGTGAAGTTGTAAGTGAAATTATCTGTTATGGATTTTTTGTGAAGGTGGTTGCAGGTTACTTTGTGTTTTTTGCATGTTGTGATGATTGCAAAAGCAATCATTTTGTCTTGCAAATTTTGGTGTAGATTTTGTTTTACAAGAACATTTGTAGGCATTACATGCCCTAGATGTATTTGTGGGAATCTATTACGTAGATATATATATACACACAAAAATAATGTGTGGGAATGTAATGATATACAATTTATGTTGATTTCCATAGGGCATTGTTGGTTTTCATGTGGTGTCAATGGTTGCAAGGAAAACACTAATGAACAATGCCATGCACAAATTTGATGTATGTCATAGCAGATGCAAACAACATTGATTCATTCTGACACATTGTTGGAATGATAAGCTATATTTTGGGTGTTATATCAAACATTGATGCCACCATCTTTGTAGAACTTTTTCCTTAAATATCCTAAAAAATATTTTCAACACATTATATGTGGGAAAATGCTTCTTTTCCTGTGTGCAAATATGTATGTATGTGAAATTAGATGTAGACAACATTCATATATACTCATCCCCCTATTCATTGTTTTGCTAGGATAATTGTTATTTATTTTACCCTCAAAAGGAATTCTTACAGTAAATGCTTTATATATTTGATCTATTTATGTGTCCTTTACCTTTTTGTTTGCTAGCCATTTGGGAGTAGCCTAGGTTTTTAATGGGTTTCTTACTGTGATTTTTTGATTGTTGTATGGTTTCCATGTAGTGGCAATGGTTTCAAGTAACACCCTCCATTGAAAACCTTAAAAAACATAGAAAATGTCTACGTAATTTTCAACAAGGCATTGTTGGGTGTGGTTATGTGGCTTTACCTTCTATCAGAGGTGTGAGTGAGGAGGGTAAGCTTCTGTGAAGGTTCAAGTGCAATTATCTATTGGGGAATTTCTATGAAGGTGGTTGGAGGTTATTTTGTGTTTTGTGCATGGCACGATCATTGCAAAAGAAATCACTTTGTTTTGCAAATTTTGGTGTAGATTTTTTTTTGCAAGAACATATGTAGGCATTGCATGCCCTGGATGCATTTGCAAGAATCTATTGTGGAAATATATATACACACAAAAATAATGTTTGGGAATGTAATGATATACAATTTATGTTGATTTCCATATAGCAATGTTGGTTTTCGTGTGGTGCCTATGGTTAGAAGGCAAACACTGATGAACAATGCTATGTGCATATTTGATTATATGTCATAGTAGATGCAAACAACATTGATACATTCTGATACATTGTTGGAATATTGTTGATGCCAACCAATGTTTAATTTTGCTAGCCTTCTATATCCTCATGGTGGGAAATCCACAACCTCCTTCCCAACATGCACCAAGCATCATCCACCACCTTTTTCCGTACTGCTATATATGCTTAAAAACTAGGAAGGCTAACAAAAATTCCAACCAAAGTTCACACATATATTGCCACCTTTTCCCCCCACCATCAGAAGGATTAAAAATTGGGAAGGTAGACAAAAATTCTGTCCAAAGTTCACACATATAGCCTATTAGTTAATTATCAGTTTATCTAAAAAATGATGATTTTTTAAAACTATTGAATTAGAAATATTTCAAAAGATTAAAAACATGAAAATTTAATCACACACATATATGCATTGTTAATTGTACTCTACAAAGGACTATATTGTTTGTTGAAACCAATATTGTTTGATTTCTGATACATTGTTGGAATATTGTTGATGCCAACCAACATTTAATTTTGATGGCCTTCTCTATCCACATGGCGGGAAATCCACAACCTCCTTTCCAATGTGTGCTAAGCACCATCCGCCACCTTTTACCCGACTGGTGGATACGCTTAAAAATCAAGAAGGCTGATGAAAATTCCAAGCAAAGTTCACACATATAATGCCACCTTTTCCCCCACCACCGGTAGGCTTAAAAACTAGGAAGGCCGATAAATTTTTTGGCAAAAGTTCACACATATAGCCTATTGGCTAATTATCATTTTATCTAAAAGATGATGAATTTTTACAACTATTGAATTACAAATATTTCAAAAGATTAAAAACATGACAATTTAATCACACATATATATACGCATTGTTGATTGTACTCTACAAAGGATTATATTGTTTGTTGAAACCAATATTGTTTGATTTATGGTTCGCCTTGTGTAGTGATGGTTTTCGATAGGTTTGTTACTTTGAGATTTTGATTGTTGTATGGTTTACGTGTAGTGGCAATGGTTGTAAGTAACACCTACCATTTAAAACCTTGGGAAACATAGCAAATGTCCGTGCAATTTTCAATAAGGAATTATTGGGTGTGGTTCTATGGCTTTACCTTCTATCAGAGATGTGAGTGAGGAGGGAAAGCTTTTATGAACATGCAAGTGCAATTACCTGTTGTGGAATTTCTGTGAAGGTGGTTGGAGGCTATTTTGTGTTTTTTGCATGGCATGATGATTGCAAAAGAAATAATTTTGTTTTACAAAATGGGTGTAGATTTTATTTTGCAAGAACATATGTAGGAATTGCATGCCCTGGATGCATTTATGGGAATATATTGCGTAGATATATATACACACAAAAAGAATATGTGGGAATGTAATGCTATACAGTTTATGTTGATTTCCATAAGGCATTGTTGGTTTTCATGTGGTACTGATGCTTGCAAGGCAAACAATAATGAACAATACCATGTGTAGATTCAGATGTATGTCATAGAAAATGCAAACAACATTGATACATTCTGACACATGGGCAGAATGATAAGTCATATTTTGAGTGTTATATCAAACATTAATGATACCATCTTCGTAGAAATTTTTCCTTAAATAACCTCAAAGAGCTTTTCAACACATTGTATGTGGAAAAATGCTTCTTTTTCTGTGTGTAGATATGCATGTATGTGAAATTTGATGTAGACAACATTCATATATACTTGTCCCCCTATTTATTGTTTTGCTAGGATAGTTGTTATTTTTTTCATCCTCAAAAGGAATTCTTACAATAATAGGCTTTATATTAAGCATAATAAGAAACAATACTTGCCACATACAATGTGTTGAAAAGATTTTTGAAGTTAGGAAAATCACATAAATTGTTTTATCACTTTATCTTTGGCTATATTGTTTCATATTCGATTCACAATGCAATAGTAAATGTTGTAGATTTTATGTTGTTGTCCACAAGGTATTGTTGACTGTTGGTCTATAGATTTGGCTATATTGTTTCCTTTTTGATAAGATGATGTTGAAAAGTAGAATTTGCTAGGTTGCTGTTGAAACTAATATTGTTTTATTTAAGGTGTGAGTGTGTATGTATGTACATGCTTTTTCTACATGTATCTTTGAGGCAATGCATTTAAATTTTTGATATTTGAGCTATTTATGTTCCCTTTACCTTTTTGTTTGCTGGCCATTTAGGTGCACCTCAGGTTTTCAATGGGTTTGTTACTATGATTTTTTGATGGGTGTATGGTTTTCGTGTAGTGGCAATGGCTGTAAGTAACACCTTCCATTTAAAACATTGGAAAACATACCAAATGTCTGTGCAATTTTCAACAAGGCATTGTTGGGTGTGGTTCTGTGACTTTACCTTCTATCACAAGTGTGAGTGAGGAGGGAAAGCTTCTATGAAAGTGCAAGTGAAATTATCTGCTGTGGAATTTTTGTGAAGGTGGTTGGACATTATTTTGTGTTTTTTGCATAACACGATGATTGCAAAAGTGTTAGAATTGGTTATGACTGCCAAGATCTTGAGACCAAATGGAAAGCACAAAAAAGAGAGAATATCAATGTGACAAGAATAAACTGTATTCTTATCAATATGATTCAATGAGAGACCCCTTGGTTATATAGCCAAGGTGAGATGCAAGATGTCATAGGATTATGACAAGTGTCTTATTCATATGACATGAGACAACTAGACACAAATACCTAGGTCACATGTAGTAGTTGTCAAAGGATAAGATAACAACTAATGAAAACTAACACCTTCTAGAAAGATTCCTTCCTAGGACCTAAGTAAACTTAACATGTGTAAATAAATCCCCTAGTAATGAATTAACTAGGTACAAGACTTTATTTACACCAACACCCCCTGTTAAGTGCAACTTAGGGAGTAGCAGATTATTATGCAAATGACACAAAAATGCAAGAATGGGTCTCGACTACTAGGCCATGTTAGGTACCCATGTACATATGAAAATGAAATCTCTCACAAATGGACAAAAGGAGAAAACCCAGTGGGACAAAACTCCTCCCCAAAAGAGAGATAAGAGATACAATAAATAAATTCTCTCAATGATAAACGAGAAGGTAAAAACCCCATGTGAGGAAAAATACCCCCCATAAGAGAGAAGTAGAAGAGAGACAAGGCATCCCCCCTCAACGTTGAGTCTCCTACAATGATGGTAGAAGCTGACATTGAATGCTGAAGATGATCCAATCTTGTCGAACAATGTTCCTCCCCTCAGGAAGAAAAAAAACCAAGAATGTATGTAGGATGTCAGGAATATGGATGATGGATGATGTCTCTGAAGCATGCTCAAGTGTCTCCATGTTGATGCTAAAAGCTGACACACTCCAAACATGTGTCCTAGGCCACACTGCTGAAGAGGACAATCCATAATCTAGTAGAGATGAATGTAGAACATGATTCAAAGAAAATGATATCCCCTTTGAAGACAAAGAAGCCTCCTCCAAATGTTGTCCAAAAGTATCCATAATCACGTCAAACTGCAAAGAATGATCATGTAGAGAATGAACAAGAGATTCAGAGTGTTCCCTCACAACAACTGAAGAAGGAGAATCTTCATCAAAGAGAAGATGAATGCTATCAATGGCATCCTCCAAATTTGCAAGATGAGACTCCATAAACAAGTCTAAAATACCTGATCCAAAGTAGCCAAATCTGAAAGACTATGTATGTCTTGCTGCACTGAATCACAAGGAACCCAAACAATGGAATCATAGGCATCATCAACTACAACAGTAGGTGGAGGAGATGGAATGCATGGATCAACTATTGGATCTGATGTGAGAACTCCCAAGTTCAAAAAGCCAAATAACTCCTCTGAATCATGGTTCATATGATCAACAGTCGAAGGAACAATGTCACCATCACAAGAAAAATCTACAAAGGTATACAACTGAGATGAATGATCAACCACCCCAGTAGCAATGATCTCTCTACTCTCCAAGTCTCAAATGATGACTAAATCAGGTGTGAACTCCACAGTTCTCCCATCTCCACCATGTGTAATTTGATATATGAAAAGAAGATTGTTCATCAAATGAGGAACACACAAGACATCCTGGAAGGTGCTATACCCAAAACTAATAGATCCCTTTCCAATTACACTCATGTATTTATTGTTTCCCATCAAGATAGGAGACATAGTACAAGGCTGAAAAGAAGAGAAAATAGACTGCAAAGATGCCATATGATGAGAATCTCCTGAATCTAGAAGCCATCTCCTTGATCCTGGACCTGAAAAAGCACAAAGAGCTTGTCCTTTATTTCTTGATGTAGATGCTTGACCTTTATCCTTTTTAGACAATTTTGAAGAAGAAGTAGATGATTCAGACATTCTAGAAGGAAAATCAATGTGATTCCTTTTAAGAATATTTTTCAACTCATCAATATCCTTCTTATAACAATAGTGTTCTTCATGTCCATCCTTCTTGCAATATGCACAAAAAGGCCTCTCCTTCTTAGATGATTCTCCTTTTGAAGGTTCTGATTCTTTATGTGGCTTGTTATTTTTCTTCTTTTGCTTCTTATCAAGATTCCCTGATTCTTTTTGTACCTTTAACTCACTAGCCACGAATGCATGTGACTTGGAAGACTTGATTAGACCCATGCTCATTAACTTAGCTTCCTCTTGGATTAGGAGATTTGCAAAGTCATCAAACTTAGGATCAACATATGATGCTCCCATAGAAATTCAATGGGTATGAAAGCCAGAAACAAAAACTGAATACTCAGTACCAAGCTTGGATAACACATTTAGAATCAATTGTAAATCCTCTTTATCAATGATGCATTCTTTCAATTGTGTTCTTAATTGCTTGATTTTGGAGATGTAGTCTTGGATGTGGTCAAAAATTTTAGGATCAAGATTCATCAAATCATTATCAATCTGATATCCCCTAATCTTATTTGTTTTACCATACCTTTTTTCAAAAGTCTCCCAAGCTTCTTTAGGTGTTTCGCATGATTCAATATGAAATTGTAAATCAAATGAGACTAATGAACATATACATCCAAGTGTTTTCTCATGATCAATCTCCCATTTTTCCAATTCTTTAGCATTAGTAAGTTGTTGAATGGTGTCTTTTAGATGACCTATTAGACCTTTCATCATGATATAGTTCCATACTGATTTTCTCCATGTAGCATAATTATGTGGAGTTAGGAATTCAATTTGATATTTCCCCATTGCAAGAACACAAACCAAGCAAAAGAATGCAACCAACCACTACAAGATTACCCCCCCAAATTACTCAATCATAAAACTCCCCCAAGCAATATCTGATTTGGCACTTTACACTTAGTGTGTTTATAGTTGGCACTTGCCAAAAAATAGTGAACTAGTCTTTGATCTTGGTACATGCAAATGCCCAAAATAGGCCATAAAATAAAGTATATTTTTTCGTACAAAATGAGATCAATCTGATCATACTAGTTTAATTACATGAAAAATTAAACACTTAAAAAAAAAATAGCACCCAAAAATGTTACCGTTGGAGAAAGATATGAGCCTTTGAAGTTCCCAAAATGAGGATGAAGTAGCAACACTTGTGAGAATCTGCAATTTCTAGAAAAACCAAAAACCAAAACTAAAAACTGATTGCACCACTGTGAAGAGCGTGAAAAAATTAGCCCAAATAAAAAAAATTACATTGAAAAAGGAGCTCGTATGACTGAGATATTGGCCTTCAAAGTTGAACTAGAAAATTGAAAACTCCAACCGTGAGGGGGCAAAAAATTTCAAAAATGTGCTAATATCACCTTTTTTTGAGCTTAAAACTAACTGTTATTTTTCCATCAAAAGCAATAGCAGGTTAATTTTGATGACCAAATGGTCATCACGCCGAAAATCGCCTTGCTGCTATAATATTCGCCCAGAACAAAATATGCCTTGGAATCATTTTAGCCGACATAATCTTTTGAAAGAGTCTTTGATGAGCAGAATATGCCCCAAATTTGTTTCACCACTACTAGTATTGAAAATTGATGCCGGTTTTCTTTATAGGCACCGAGTTTTTCCTTTACCCGACTGACAGTGGGTTGTGGGCGTGTCGATTTTGAATGAAAATGTTGCTGTATTTGATGTGACCACAGGTGTGTGGGGGTCAGGGGCCCGCATGCTACCCGTACCTGCATGGTAGATGGTGGGGCCCGTAGTTACCGTCCATAGGTACTGCAGACTGATAAAAAATCTGCAGAAAATTTTCTTTCACTTTTTTTGATTTTTTTTTTATATAAAAAAAAGCTTTACAATAGAAATTGAAATGGGAAAATTTTTATTTTAAAAAAAAAAATTCAAAAAAATTTCAATTGATTTAAATATATATTTTTGAAAAAATTGTACCCTACATAATTATGATGACCTCGGGTACCATACAACTCTTTGGGCAAAACAATTTTGCCTCATTGGACAACTGCTCCAAAATGGACAAATTGATAGTAGATCTTAGGGTTTTTGGTGAGATGCAAGATGTCATAGGATTATGACAAGTGTCTTAATCATATGACATAAGTCAACTAGACACAACTACCTAGGTCCCATGTAGTAGTTGTCAAAAGATAAGATACCAAATAATGACAACTAACACCTTCTAGAAAGATTACTTCCTAGGACCTAAGTAAACTTAACATGTGTAAATAAGTCCCCTAGTAATGAATTAACTAGGTACAAGACTTTATTTACACAAACAAAATATAATCATTTTGTTTTGCAAATTTTGGTGTAGACTTTGTTTTGCAAGAACATATGTAGGCATTGTATGCCTTGGATGCATTTGTAGAAATCTATTGTACAAATATATACCATCCAAAACCATCACCACAAAAAGGTGAACCATAAATCAAACAATATTGGTTTCAACAAACAATATAGTCCTTTGTAGAGTACAATCAACAATGTCTATATATGTGCATCTAACTTCAGATATATATATATATATATATATATATATCGATGTAGCTTTTGTTTTATAGCTGCATATATATGTATTGCATGCGTTGGATGCATATGTAGGAATTTGTTGCTTGGAAATATATTTATACACAAAAATTATGTCTTTCTTTTCTTGTGTTTCATTTCTTTTTTGTTGTGTGTAGATATATATCTATGTGAAATTATATGTAGACAACATTCATATATACTGCTTGCCATGTTTATTGTTTGGGCAAGCTGAAGTTAAATACACCTTTTTAGTTATTATTTATTTCAGCCTCAAAAAAGGAGTTGTTAGAATGATAGGATGTATAGTAAGTGTAATAAGGAACATTGATTTCACCATTAATCAGAGTGGTGGATGATGTATGTTCTTGCTCAAGGGTTTCATGAGAGCCCATGAGGCTCCATGACCCAATATGGCAGGGTAGAGAGCATACCTCATTTTGTTGTGTTTCATTTTATTTTCCCTATGTGCATATATGTATCTATGTGGAAATTTGATGTAGACAACATTTATATGCACAGCAACCTCTATATTAAGTGTAATAAAACACATCGATACCACCATTGATTACGGTGGTGGAGAATGCATGATGGTCTTCCACTATAATCAATAGTGAGACCAATATTTCATCTCACACTTAATATACAACCCGCCATTCTAAGAAATCCTTATTAAGGCCTAGACAAATAAGATTTATCCTCAAAGACACACAAAAACAACCAATAATGCCTTATCAAGAAGAATATGAACTATTTTATTACTTTGCAACCATGGCCACTACACAAAAACCATGAATCACATAATTTATTCAAGGCCACAAAACAACAATCAACAATTCCTTATGGAAAATAGCATAAATTTTTGTATTACTTCAACAAGTATTAAATGCAAGGTCTGGAAAACCAGAATGCAACATATCAACCAATAAGAGAAATAGGTATGTACCTTTGAGTCATTCTATTATGGAATAATTGAATTGCAAACATATTATTATAAGTAAAACTAATAATATCATCTTGATTAAACCTCAAAGTATTTATTCTGAAATTCCATGACTAAATCTTTGACTCTCAACACCTTTTTATGCTAATTAACTATCATATGAACCATGAGTGGAATTCATGTTAATGAGAACTATATATTAAAGAAAACATTATTTAGAAAGGAAAACAAAACACTCATATTTATTGTTTTGGGAAGATAACTTTGTTATCTGAGAAGATAATATGTATCTATGTGAAAATTAGATGTAGAAAATATTTATATGCACAACAACCTCTATATTAAGTGTAATAAAAAACATCGATACCACCATTGATTACGATGGTAGACAATGTATGAACAATGAACAATGCCTTATGCAAATCAACACAAACCGTATGATGCTAGCTTACAAATCCATGCAAATATATAGTCTTTTCTCACCAACACCTTATCAAAAGTTGAAACAATATAGCCTTTCCAATAGGACCCTATAAAAAATTAAACAATATCAAACAATATTCATTTCAATAGCCACCGAGATGGAGAAACCCACAAAACAAAAAAATTCACAGTGATAAACCATCCAAAACCATAGCCACAAAATGCGAACCATAAACAAAACAATATTTCTTTGAACAAACAATATAGTCTTTTCTCAATAGAACCTTATCGAAAATTGGAACAATATAACCTTTTCAGCAACACCTTATCGAAAATAAGATAATATAGCCCATGCTAGACAACAATGATCGAAAAAAACTATATAAGGTTAACAATTTTATTGTATTGCAACCATAGCCACAAAATGAAAGCCATAAATTAAACAATATTGGTTTCAATAGCGACCTAGATGGAAAAACCCACAAAACGCAAAAATTCACAGTAACAAACCCATCCAAAAATATACTCTTTTCTCAACAGTACCTTATTGAAAATTGAAACAATATATCCATTTCAACAACACCTTATCCAAAATTAGATAATATAGCCTAACATTAACTATTTTATTTCGTTGCAACCATAATTCACAGTGCTAGAGAACAACAATGAGCAATGTCTTATGGAAATCAACATAAACTGTATAATGTTAGCTTACAAACCCATGCAAAAATATAGTCTTTTCTCACCAGAACCTTATCAGAAGTTGAAACAATATAGCCTTTTCAACAAGACCCTATCAAAAATCAAACAATATCAAACAATATTCATTTCAACAACCACCCAGATGGAGAAACCCACAAAACACAAAAATTCACAATGATAAACCCATGCAAAATCATAGCCACAAAACGTGAACCATAAACGAAATAATATTGCTTTTAACAAACAATATAGTCTTTTCTCAACAACACCTTATTGAAAATTGGAACAATATAGCCTTTTCAACAACACCTTATCGAAAATAAGACAATATAGCCCAAGCTAGACAACAACAATTGACAAAAACTGTATAAGGTTAGAAATCTTATTGCGTTGCAACCATAGCCACAAAACGAAAGCCATAAATTAAATAATATTGGTTTCAATAGTGAACCAGATGGAAAATCCCACAAAACACAAAAATTCACAATAACAAACCCATGCAAAAATATACTCTTTTCTCAACAGTACCTTATCAAAAATTGAAACAATATAGCCTTTTCAATAGCACCTTATCGAAAATCAAACAATATAGCTGAAGCTAGAGAACAATAATGAACAATGCCTAATGGAAATCAACATAAACTGTATAACATTAACTATTTTATTTCGTTACAACCGTAACCACAAAATAGAAGCCATAAATCAAACAATATTAGTTTCAACAGTGACCCAGATGAAGAAACCCACAAAACACAAAAATTCATAGAGACAAACCCATGCAAAACCACATACAATATAGTCTTTTCTCAACAACATGTTATTGAAAATCAAACAATATAGCCTAAGCCAGAGAACAATAATCAACAATGCCTAATGGAAATTAACATAAACTGTATAACATTAACTATTTTATTTCGATGCAACCATAACCACAAAACAAAAGCCATAAATCAAACAATATTGATTTTAACAATGACCTAGATGGAGAAACCCACAAACACAAAAATTGGCAGTGACAAACCCATGCAAAACCATAGCCACAAAATGCAACCCATAAATGAAACAATATTCATTTTGACAAACAATATAGTTTTTTCCCAGCAATGCCTAAGTATTGAAATTTGAAACAATCAATAGTAAATAGCCTACCACAAACCGTGAACCACAAATGAAATAATATTGTAAAGGGTTTTTTTTCAATATGCACATCTTCCCACTTGCTTCAAATGTACCTCTTCCCGCTAGCTTTCTCTCGAATGCTTGCAAAAAATGGGCAAAAAATTATCACAGGTGACACTTTTGTTTGGCTTTTGCAGCCATCGCCCCATGCAAAAAATATAAAATAACCTCCAACCATCTTCACAGAAGCTGGAAAATGCTTGATCGAACTTGCACCTTCATAGAAGCTCCCCCCCTTGCTCATGGCTCTGATAGCAGGTATAACAACAGAAATGAGACCCAACAATGCCTTGCCAAAAATTATGCAGACATTTACTATGTTTCCTAAGGTTTTAATGGCGGGTCTTATTACAACCATCACTAGTACACGAAAACCACACAACAATTAATGTTGATGCCAACCAGCATTTAGTTTCGATGGCCTTCCCTAGCCACATGGTGGAAAATCTACCACCTCCTTCCTGACGTCATCTGCCACCGTTTTCCCCATCGTCAGAACACTTAAAAAGCAAGAAGGTTGACGAAAATTCTAACCAAAGTTCACACATTTTTCCTAACCGTCGGAGGATTTAAAAATCGGGAAGGTTGATGAAAATTTCAACTAAAGTTCACACAAATAGCCTATTGTCTAATTAATTGAATTTAAAAATACATTATATTCCAATTTTCAACAAATTAATAAATATGGTTAAATGTGCAGTCCATGACTACATAGACAATACACTCATAAAACACTTGGTGGAATAAAACTTGCAGCCCCTTTTTCTAATGCAATTAATCAAGGCAACCTTATCGACTGGTAACATCTCCTTAGACTCATGGCTAGGCTCACATACAAGAATTCAATTCAATGTTGATCCAGTTACAAGTGATCAACGACTCCATTCCATCTCAACCCCACCCGAAGCAACATTTGTTCACATCCACCCTACCCCTTTTCCACATGAATCTCTTTTAGCCATGAGTAATCACACACATATGTGATCCATAGAGAATTGTTCACTATTTAAAAAAGAATTAATAAATTCCATTCTTGATTTGTCGAACATGAGGAACTCAAGGAGTAAAGGTGAAGAACCGACAGTTTAATACCAATTATTAAACACCAAACAAAAAGAGTTAACAGAGAAGCTAACACTTTCCAATATTGAAAGCAGATCCACGAACATACCTAGCCCAAAAAAAAAAAAAACACATAGATAAGCTGAATGAGAGAAGAATGTCTAAAATTCTATTTTATTAATAATTTTTTAATACTTCACACCTAAACCAATGACTTCCCATCATGAAATGGTAATCGTTCCAAATATCATCGTCAAGCCCACTTTCACACCACTAACAATATCAAACAGTCATTTCAGTAGTGGAGGGAAAAGTAAGTACTAGTGAATAATTACAAAGGATTATGATCATTTGTACAGTCCCCAATCCTTGTTTATAGTTGTTATTCCACCGTCCACAACGAGATTATGACCACTTACATACTTTGAATCCTTAATCACCAAATACAATGTCACCTCTGCAATATCATTGGCCCTAAGACTTGCTTCCTTTAGGTTGCCTATGCTATCAGCAAAGGCATCTATCTTGGCCTTTACCTCTTCTGATGATTCCTTTTCTAAGAACTTCAGCGTCAAATTTGATGCAAACCCAGAAGGAGAAAAACTATTTACTCTTATACCATATTTCCCAAGCTCGATCGCACCAATTTTTTTCAAGCCTATGATTGTATGCTTTGAGGCTATGTACCCATAAGGTCTGATGTCGCCTACCATCCTTGCAATACTAGCTGTAGAGATAATTATACTCTTTTTGTTGGGGATCATCACGGGCTATGTGCTTACTGTCATGCATTACTCCTTTGGCATTAACGTTCACCACTCATTCAAATTGCTCCATCTCATACTCTACAATGTTGCCTTTCTGGGTATCACTGGTTCCTATGTTATTAAACATGATATCTAGTCGTTTGTGTTTTTTCATGGTTAAATCCATTGCTGCACTCACATCTTTCTCTTTGCTTACGTCATAGTGGATGAATGTCACCGACGGAAAAAGTGACTCCACGAGTTTCAAACCTAATACATAAGAAATTTTGGCGACGATGACTTTGGATCCATGATTTGTAAAGAGGCAAACAGTGGCTTTACCAATGCCCGATGCTCCACTTGTAATTATTGCTACCTTGCCTTGCAATCTACAAATTAGCATGAGAACATTAAACCCAAATGGGCCAAGATGTAGCAGAGCAAGGAAAATATCGAAGCTATTACCTTCTAAATAGAGCACCAGTTGCTTGCCCTCCATTATACATCTTTCTCTTAGATAAAAAGTTTGACACTTCAAAATAGCAGGAGAAATCTTTACTGGTTTGTTTGTATAGGATTGTAATGGATTTGAGCAGGCCTGCCTGAAAACATTTATATGTAATGGATAGGATGCACAAGAGAATAATGTCAAATTCTATTTTATTAATAATTTCATAATACATCACAACTTAACCTATGACTTCCCATCATGAAAAGGTAATCGTTCCAAATATGATCCTCAAACCCACTTTCACACCACCAACAATATCAAATATTAATTTCAATAGTGGAGAGAAAATAAAGTACTAATGGATAATTACAAAGGATTATGATCATTTTTATAGTCCCCAATGCTTGTTTACAGCTGTTATTCCACTGTCCACAATGAGATTATGACCACTTACATACTTTGAATCCTCATTGGCCAAGTACAATGTCTCCTTTCCAATATCATTGGCCCTAAGATTTGCTTTCTTTAAGTTTCCTATGCTTTTAGCAAAGGCATCTATCTTAGCCTTTACCTCTTCTAATGATTCCTTTTCTAAGAACTTCATCGTCAAATTTGTTGCAAACCTAGAAGGAGAAATACTATTTACTTTGATACCATACTTCCCAAGCTCAGCTGCACAATTTTTTGTCAATCCTATAATTGCATGCTTTGAGGCCGTGTACCCATAAGGTCCTATGCCACCTACCATCCCTGCAATACTAGCTGTAGAGATAATGCTGCCCTTTTTCTTGGGGATCATAACGGAGGCTGCATGCTTAATGTCGTGCATTACTCCTTTGGCGTTAATGTTCATCTTTTGTTCAAACTACTCCATCTCATATTCTGCAACGCTACCTTTCAAGGCATCGCTAGTTCCTACATTATTAAAAATGATGTCCAGTCATGTATGTTTTTGCATGGCTAAATTCACTGTTGCGCTTATGTCTAGCTCTTTACTTACATTACAGTGGATGAATGTGACCGATGGAAAAAGCGACTCAACGAGTTTCAAACTAGAGACATCAAAAATGTCGGCAACGATCACTTTGGCTCCATGATTTGTGAAGAGGAAAATTGTGGCTTCACCAATGCCCGATGTTCCACCTGTGATTATCTCTACCTTGCCTTGCAATTTGCAAATTAGCTTGAAGATTTTGTTGGGTGCATGTTGGGGTTTGAAGATCTCATGGTTGAATCTAGAGCATCAAAGAAAGTTAGGTTTATCTTTATTCTTGTCAATTTTTATTATGTTTTGTCTTAATCTACAAAGGTTTTTGAGGATTTTCGTTGCAAGTTTCGAGAGGTAGCTAAATTTTTGGGGCATTTTAGGCCAAAATAGACACCGTCATTATTTTTGAAAGGCCTAAATTCCTAAAGATCAATTGTCAATTTGTCAAAATTTGATATTTTTCTAAAGGGAATTAGAGGTTTTTTGCTGTGGTCGTAAAAAATATTTACTGTATGAAATTCATATTTTATGATATGTACAACATTGTAGTGGACCATATTGTTCATTGCTGGTCTATAGGGGGTGTATTAGTCAATGAAATATTCTTTTGTAAATTGGCATATGCCCTAGAATATACTCTAAAGATTCTCTATGCAGGTTGGAGTAATAAAAAATGTACTATCAGTTGGTCATGGTACAACTTGTTTTTTTAATTGATAGGTTTTTAATAAAATTTAAAGTTTTTTTTTAAAACACCAAAAAATATGACATAGAATTTACAAGGTAGATTTCACCTTAATGCTAAAATTCTCCTACTTAACATCAACTTTGTAAATACACCCATAGGAATAAAAAACAAGGTAAAAACATCCCTTAGAAAATCATGTGCCTTGAATCTTCACCATGATCTCATGCTCGAACAAGAAACTTACAAAAGAAACTATGATAACCACCATCAATAAAAAATCCTTTGCATCCTCCAACATGCCACCTATGAAAGGGAAAAGGAACATGCCAAGGTGAACATATCAACTGCCATTGAAACCTACACCATTCTTTATATGACCATAAGAATCAAATTCAAATGATAGCAAAGGCTTTGAGTAGCTACCTAACTCATGCTAGCTAGAATAGCAATCAAAAATTTCAACTCATCCAAGCTAATCATACCTCAAACTAGTGTATACAAAACATAGATAGAAGTTCATGCCATCAACATACCAACCTAAAATCTGCAATCATGTCTCTATATATCCATCCTCCTATCGCAATACAACAAACCAATGAACAATTAACCATATACAAGGCCAACCAATAAAATATTCACTGACACTAAACTAATCTTGATGATATAGATAATCTACATCTGAGTCATCCCATTGCAAGAAAGTGGGTAGCTAATCCACAACTTGCATAACTTGTAGATACAAAAGGTCAATGAAACATGCAAACTCATATTTGTTAGGATTAAGGTGACATCCACCTTGTAAATTCTATACATCATGGTTCCAATATCCCTTGAAAGTGTCTCTAGACACTTAAGGTGTATATTGAAAATATTTTGTAATATACTCATAAGGGGTGATGGATCCACTAGCAATGGTAAAGGTGACTTGTGGACATAAATATTTGATATTATTTTCCCCACATGTGGATGCCTAGAATGAGATAATAAAATATAAGGGAAAGGATCAATTTGTTGTAAAGGGGGGATTCACTACTCCAGAGTCTATAGGATAGAGGAGAGTCTACAAGGAGTGAATATCCCTTAATTACCTCAAATTATGTAAGCTCAAGCGATGAATGCTAAAATAGAGAATATTGTAATAACTTAATTAAACAAGATACTATTATAGAATGATAAAACTACTAATTTACAAAATCTAATAAAGAATTATATAATATAAATTATAGAAATCGAAAGATCAAGACTTGCAAATTCTTCCCCCCGAAGGATAGAGTCACAGTCAATAGGTGGAAAACATACCATAGGAACATTTGCACCCTGCATTGTCATCCCTATCAAACCAAGAGGTGAAAACATGAAATCTACAAGTACCCAACTCTTCAAATTTGAAAACATGCACATAGAAAGGATGAGGAAAAATGTTGGGGCTATTTCAAGGCTTGCCTCAGTTAAAGCCTTGTTTTGGTGTTTCCACCTCCACAAATAGCCAAATAGATAGATATAGATGAGCTGTAAAATATAATAGATGATATGTGTGATAGTAAAAACCCAGCTATGGAGGAGAGCCCCTATCATGAATAAAATAAAGAAGATAGGTAGATATTTGTAAATAGATGAGATAGAGTCTAAGAAAAGAAAGTGTTACCAATAGTCTATGGCTCCCTCTTGGATTGATAGATGAGATGTTGCTTGCTTGCAAGAGAGCCTTAGTTGTTGTCAATATGAGAATCCAACAATGATTTACTATGGAGAAGAGATGTAGAAGAGAATAGATCAAGAGAGCAAGATCAAATGAGAAAATGTGAGAATGAATCAGTGAGAAAGAATGAATGATAATGAATGTGAAAAAAGGAGTTTTCTGAGGTTGCATGGGTCGCAAGAGGAATTATACTTGTGATTTTTTCACAATGACGTGTGTCATAGGTAAAGGCCACAATATTATCTCAGTTAAAAATCACGATGTTCAAGGATGCAAGCACGTCACGTGGACATCTACATGTCCTGTAGGTGTCTGACTAAAAAATTTACAAGAAATGAGGTGACAAACTGTTATCGCTTCATCATTGTCCCTTATGAAGTTGAAATCATGAAATTTTGACATAAGGTTTTGTAATTAATGTGATGAGGTGGCACAAATGCAATGGGTTAAATGTGCAAGTGTGAAAATGCCAGAGGGTGTAAATTTATGACACTAGATTTTACCCCCACTTTAGTGAGCTAAGTTTTTGAAGAAAAATCAGCTGCACTAAAGTAGAAAAGAAAAAATTAGGGCAAGATCAAAAATTCAAAAAATTTATAGATTTTTTTGGAAAAGGATATTGTAGAGGCTATAAACATTTAGTAGGAAGATAGTGGTGATTCCCCCAATGTTCGAGCTCAATAAGAAGCTACAATGCCTAATGTGAAGTTTCACTCTATAAAACTCAAATTTAGGTCAGTTTTGAAAATCAAAAGAAGCTACCATAGTGGGAAGAATTCTTAATAAAAACTTAGTGGTTTAGAAGTAAAATATGATGTAGAAGTGAATATGTGCCCCCTCCTATTTTTCCCCCAACTAGGTGGGGTGTAAAATGGGAAAAAATGACCTATATATGCCTTGGGTGGGCCCATAGAAAGATCATTTTAAGTATTCATGACAAGGATCTTGTTGATTTTAGTGAGAGAAGAATCAATAAAATTCCTCAGAAATGAGAGTATGTAGCCCCAAGGATTGAGAAAATTTTTGTAGCAATAGCCACTAGTGATGAGCCACATGAGGTATGAATTTTTTTGACCCAACTTATTATTTTAGTGCAATTTTTTTAGCTTTTTTTCCTCCCTAAGAAATGCAAGAATCCATCCGGCATGGAGGATGGCATGTTGTGATGTCAGCAACAGTGACCTTTTTTCACACTATTTTCCATCTTGCATTTTGTTGTAGGAGGTTTTCAACCTTGGATTCTAGTGCATCACACAAATTCCTACGCAATGCATCTTTGTCCTAAAGGTGAACTTAAGAAAAAATTGGTGTAGGGTGAGATATTTTTATGATGTAGGCCCTACTAATGGGGAAATTCATTTCTTCTATAGGAGTGGTTGAAGATCCATGAGCATGCGGGTAGGCCACTACTAACATTGCTCAAAGACTACAACAATGAGTTGCATCTAGATGACCAAGATTTGATGTGATAAATTAGCCTCTAGTGAGTACATACCATGCTAGAGATCCATTACAACACTCCTATTCTGATAGCACTCATGAAGCCCTGGGATGCTAACACTTCCATCTTTCACCTACCAATTGGGGAGATAATCAAAACCCTAGAGGATGTTTACCACATCACTAGGCTACCCATCTAGGGACAATAGGTAGCTTACGATGAGGGCAAGACAATACAAGATGCCTTGGAGGGTCAATAGTATTCCATCAGGTGGCTGGTCCTAGTAGACACCATAGACCATATATACATGAGATGGCCTGAGCAGGGGTGAGTGGCGATACCACTCATTCATCGAGTCATGATAGTTATAGTTTCCCTTCACATCATGATGGATGAGTGAGGCTCACACTTGTATGGGGGCACCTCTAACACAACCTCAAGTGCTATATGTACTATGGGTACAATAGCCTCACCATCTCCATGATACTATAGGTGTGGGAATTTGAGAACATCAGGTGCACGAGGTTGATCGGGTTCCCCCAGGTCTTGACACATGGTACACAATGGCACACACATATCCTCTAGTCCTTGACTAGTGCTATGGTGACGTATCTTTTTGGCATCTATAGTTTGATTCATTATAGGTGTAGGACATCAGATGGTGCCTATATAGGAAAATATGTATCTAGCCCATCGATAGGGAGAAACTATAGAGGATGTAGTGTGATTGACTCCTGGCGGGTCAATCAGATCACATCATCATTTTGTCCTATTGGCATTGGGTGGCTCTATAGTTTGAGAAGATTCAAACCTTCCCTCTAGCACCTACCATGTATATTTAATAAATGAAGAGTGTATTCTGAGTGGGGGATCATCGATGTTTGACTATTGTGGCTATCACCGTTAGTAATGATAATTCAAACAATGATGATCAGTTGCTAGTCCTAGGAATTGATGATGTCAGCATCATCCATAATTTTGAAATGTGGTGGATGATGGTCGTCTCGACCTTTATTTTCTTGATAGATGCCCCCACAAGAAATATTGGTGCGCAGGGGCCAAGAGGTGAGTATCTTGGTGGTGGGAGTGGCAAGGAGGGCGTGGCAAAAATGGGTAGAGTGGTAGAGAGGTTGAGGTACGAGTGACAAGTGTCTTCACCTCCACCACCAATCTCCATCTCATTGGCTCCACCTTTAGGCTAGGTGGCCACACCTCATTCAACAATGGTAGGGTTGAGTGCAGGATCCCCTGATCCACACTTGCACGTTGGGGACCTAAGTACAAATGTGATACATGTTATTTCATTTTTTTGTGTTTATTTCATTTCTTCTCATGTAAGCTACCTTTTAAATGTTTGGATGAAAGCCTATTCTTGGCTGCTAATAAGACTAAAGATTCAAGTGTTGTATGTATTGCTTTTCATGCAAAATATGAAGCAAAATCCTAGGTGATTGACAATGGTTGCTCAAACCACATGATCAGGGATTGAAGCAAGCTTATCAAGCTTGTGAAGTGGAGTTGAGGCATAGTCAAGCTTGGAGATGATACTTCATTACAAATATGTGGAAAGGTAAAATAAGTATTGATGGAAAGCGTGGGATAGAAGATGCTCTTTATGATAAAAGTATCTGGCACAATCTCCTTAGTGTAAGTTAGATGTTCAGAAATGCATACAATCTCATATTCAAGGAAAGAGGATGTGAAATCAAAAAAGAGAAGTTTGAAAAATTGGTTGTAGAAGGATCTAGGATCAAAGGTGACAATACAGTCTAAGGGATGTCAAAGGGAGAACTTTTCTTTTGGGACAAGCAAGTGAATGTTGGATTTTCCATAGTATAATGGGACACATGAACTTTAACAATCTAGTGAAGACCGTCTCATCACATGCAGTAAGATATATGGCCAAGATAATCAAGCCTACAAGAACTTTATGCAAGGAATGTTAATTTGGAAAGTGGAAAAGGATAAGCTTCAAGTTTAAAGAGAATTATTCTTCTAGACCATTGGAGTTGGTACATACTGACTATGTAGACCTACCAAAATAAAAATTCTAAAAGGAGAAAGGTATTTCATGCATTTTATTGATGATTTCTCTAGGATGACATGAGTAACATTCTTGAAAGATAAATCTAATGCTTTTAATAGATTCAAGATTTTCAAATCAATGGTTGAGAATGAAATGAATGCTAAAATAAATTGCTTAAGGTTTGATATAGGAGATGAGTTCACATCAAAATGAGTTTAATGTTTTTTGTGAAAAACATGGAATAAAGAGGCATCTATCTATTGCTAGAACTCCTTAGAAGAATGGAGATGTGGAGATAAAGAACAAGATTTTTCAAAAGATGGCAAAGACCATATTGATGGAAGAAAATCAGTCTAGTGTTTATTGGAAAGAAGTTCATACTATAGTCTCTATTCAACAAAGGATTGTTAAGGTTGAACAATGCTAAGACCCCATATGAGTTATGGTATTCTCAAGTATTTTAGATTCTTTGGAAGAAAATTTCATATGAGAAGAGATGAAGATGTGCCAGGGAAGATTGATTCAAGAGATGATGAAGGCATATTTATTGGATTTTCACATCATATTAAAGCATGCAGGTGCTACAACAAAAGATTAGGGAAGATAGTTGAAAGTGCAAATATTAAGGTTGATAAAGAATTATACCATAATATGTATGAAACTGAGGACTACAGATCCGATGCACCTTCCTACGAAGAAGAAGAAGAAGAAGAAGAAGAAGAGATTGAAGAAAAAGAAGAAAGAGTAGAAAAGCACAACAAGAATCCTACCAAGTATGTTCAAAGGCATCATTTAGTATATTAGATTATTGGAAATAAGAATGAAGGAGTGTTGATCAGGAGAAAGCTTGTAAAGACAAATGAAAAAGTAATTTTTTGGTTGTTATCAAACATAGAACCAGCTAAATTTTCTATTACTAACAAGCATGAAGGATGGATACAAGAAATGGGAGAAGAATTGAATCAGATTAACAAGAATCAAACTTGGGAATTGGTTCCAAAGCTTGTAGACAAAAATGTAATAGGAACAATGTGGGTTTTCATAAATAATTTGAATGAAGATGGAGAAGTTGTAAGAAACAAAGCAATACTTGTATGCAAAGGCTATTCATAGGTAGAAGGAAATGATTTTGAGGAGACTTTTTCTCCCATAGCTAGAATGGAAGAAATCATAATGTTTCTTGCTTTTTCCTCCCATAAGGACTTTAAATAGTATTAGATGGATTTCAAATCAGCCTTCCTGAATGGAGATTTGGAAGAAGTATATATAGAGCAACCTGATGGATTTATATTATTAGAAGACCCAAACATGGTGTGTACACTCAAACAAGCTCCTAGGGTTTGGTATGCAAGGTTGGACAAGTACTTGCTTCAACGAGGTTTCAAGAAAGGTACCCCAAATAGTATTCTTGAAGTTCAAGCTTGAGGAAGAAATAATTTTGATAGTTTTTGTATATGTGGATGACATAATCTTTGGTGGAAATGATAAGATGTATAAGAAGTTTGTTGAAGAAATGTAAAAGGAATTTGAAATGTCTACAATTGGTGAGTTATTTTTCTTTCTTAGTCTTCAAATTGCTCAGTTAGATGGTGGTATTTTTCATTTCTCAAGAAAATTATGTCAAGGAGATGCTGAAGAAGTTTGGTATGGAACATTGCAAACTAGTGAGTACTCCTATGGTAATTGGTTTTTATTTGAGCAAAGATGATGAGTCTCCCCTGGGTAATCAAATTCTATATAGATCTATGATTGGAATCCTATTGTACTTAACTTCTTTAAGACCTCATATCATGCATGTGGTATGTTTGGTTGAAATATTTGAAGCTAACCCTAAAGAAACTCATTTAAAGGTAGTCAAGAAAATATTCAAGTACTTGAAGAGCACTCTAGATTGTGGATTATGGTATCCAAAAGGTAATTGAATTTGATCTGAGTGCATACAAAAATGATGATTGGGCTGGGTGTATTCATGATAGAAGGAGTACCCATGGTGGTGCTTTATTTTTGGGAAATAGGTTGGTTTCATGGCATAATAAGAAGCAAGATTCAATATCTTTATCAACAAAAGAAGCAAAGTATATTTCTCCAGCATCTTGTTTTACATAACTATTGTGAATGAAGAAAATATTGAAGGATATCATGATACAGTATGATGATCCCATTCCTATTCTATGTGATAACAAAATTTCCATAAATATTTCCAAGATTCTAGTGATAGCTTTTAGAACCAAACATGTACATATCAATTAGGTATCACATTCTAAGAGAGTATTGAATCCCTCTTGCACTATTTTGTCCTTGATGTCAATTTGTGATACTCTGGCATCCTGGTGGTTACCTTCTAAGTTGATCTAGTTTTTTGATTGGCACATTTACTTCATTGATTATATTATATATGGTGGTACTGATTGTTTAACTCCATGTGTAGATCTCAGTTAAGGCATTTTGGTTACTGCTTTTTTTTTATTGATCAGGTGATATGTTTTTGGTTTAACATTTGTGCTTCAGTATTTCACTTGATTACAAGTGATTGGTGATGAGCCCACAATATGGTTATAAATTGGATATCATGTTATAAGTTTTAAAAATCTTGCTCTCTTTTTATGGATGTTTTGAACTCTATGGTTATGAACTTTTAATGGTAATGGGTAGCATTCAATGACAAGCACTCCTAAACTTGCAGCATAAATATCTTAGTATATCTATGATCATTACCTTGTTTTGACTTCCCAATTGACTGATAGGATATGTGTGATTTTTGGATAAGTAAAATGAATTGGATGCGTGTGATTAATGAGGAATGTCGTGCTTTTATGAGTACATGCCTTCTTTTGATTCTATTGCCATGTGTTCTATAGGTTGTTGAAGCTGGGATGAACAAGTCAATGCACAGCAAAACACGATCTCGTGGAATAAGCCGTTTCCAGTGCATCATCGAAGGAGTCATTTCAAGCAAGACTTCTTTGTTCGGGTCTTTGGGAAGAAACCAAATGGATCATCAATCTAGGAAGAGTGGAGCTCTAGATTTCCTCTGAATCTATTGTGTAGATAGACTTGCATTTATGAAGTCTATTCCTCAGTCTCAGGTGACATTATATCCGCGTCTTCCTTTGTTAGTTGGTTAGTTAGTTAGCTGTTTTTCTTTAAATAAAGGTTCCTCCTGCGCGAGTGAACGGGTTGATTAAGAAGATATTAGACTAGAGAGTAGAGATAGAACATATTGTAATGTTTTTACTATTATAACGAAAGATAGAGCCTTGTATTAAGTTTTCTTACAAGCAAACAACCATGTATGTGATTCAGAAGTTATGAATAAGAAACTGATGAAGTTTTGAGTTCTATTCTTGCGTAGTTGGTTGATGCTTGCTAAGGGGGCCCACTTAGTAAGTATTTGTAGTTAGCTATCTGCTTTTTGTTATTTATCTGATAGAATTTCATTCTAGTAAGCTTTGATGCAAACTCAGTCTTAAACTGTTCCTGCAGCATAAGGAATCCATCCCTGTGTCTGTTCCTGTAGCATAAGGTCAGTTCATGGTTTGTTTCCCAGTAATTGTTATTGTGATTCCTGCTTTAGTTAAGTGATGCTTAAGTTAGCAAGACTTTATTTCATGTCCCTGCATCAGAGTTAGAATTCCTTTCAAGCATTTACTTCTAGAAAGTTATAGCTAAAACCGGTTCTTAGTGCACATACAGTGCCGCTCCATTTCAAGTATACGTTCCCTAGTTTGACAAGTAAATGAACAACCATGAGAAGATGTTAGTCGCCTGTTGGAATGTCCAATTCCCAGGTTAGGATTTTCCGTGACTTCTATATACTTTTGTGGGGGCGACCATTTTTGGCGCCATTGCTAGGGATGGTGTCAAGCTGGGAACCTGTCCTAACCATTTTTAGCAATAGTTTTAGCATTCAAAATTTTAAAAAATTCTTCATTTCAGTTAAGTCTGTTACATGCATAGAAGAAGAGACCAATTTGGAAGATTCCTTCCTAGAAATTCAGATATCCAAGACAATAACCCAGAGATTGACCTAGAAATTATCCTAGAAGAACCATATTTGGATACCGGCCAAGACCTTGTCACTTCATCCTCTTCTTCCTCGGAGATCAGTTTGAACCTGTTTGATATACCTGATAATATTGATTTACTCGCATCACAGTTGAATAACCTGCATCCTCATAACAATCCACTAGCCATTGTTGTCTACCAGCCAAGAGCTAACCCAAGACCACCATCAAGGATGGCATTGCCTACTTTTCCATTTCCACTCCTTGAGTTCCATGACAATCAGAATCTCAAAAATATCCCTGCTTCATTGCTTCCAAAATTCTATGTCCTAATTATAGAGGATACTCATACCTTCTTGTTCGAATTGTTATGATTATGTAGGAGTTATGATTATACTACAGATGCCCATAAGATGAAATTGTTTCCTTCTACTTTAAAGGAGCCAGCCTTAAGATGGTTCATGGGATTAGGAGGCAATGCAGTAGCCACTTGGGATGAATTGAAGGAATTGTTCTTAGGGAAGTATAAGGAATATTGTAGGGAAAATGATATGAGAGGGGATGACCTCTTCAAGATGGCACAAAAGGAAGATGAAACCTTGGAGGACTATGTCTCCAGGTTTTTGTTCAGTGTGCAGAAAAATACTCATGACCAACTAAATGAGGAGTCTAAGAAACTTCTCTTTCTAAGGGGAGTCAATGATACCTGTATGGAAGCACTAGACCTCATGGCTGGAGGAGATATTACCCAAAGTAATTGGGATGAAATCAAGATGATATGTCTCAATTACTCTAGGGCAAGCGTAAAGAAAGGCAGGGGGTTCAGACCCTTTGTTGCCAAAGGAAGTGGCTCAGGCATATCAAAAGGAGAACTCTCTAATCTTTCATCCGACTTCAACCAAGACATCATCAATGATGTAGCTACTCAGCTAGACACCATGCAAGCTAGAAGGAAGAAAGAAGAAGCTGATGCGATGTTGGTTGAATATTTCCCTCATTGCAGATAGAGGAAGAGGGACTGTAGATGCAAATCGGTGGCCAATTTGGAGGTGCAGCATCTTCCTACCGAGTTCAAAACTATTGAAGGAGAGGAAGATGTGTTCTTTGTTGCTCAGCGCAGGCCATGGGCCCCAAGACAAGGTATGCCTCAGGACTCCTTGCAAAAATTTGGTTCATATAATAATCAATGGAAGAACCAATACCCTCCAAGTTATGGCCCATATTCTTAACCTCAATGGAATTGGCAACCACCACAGCAAAATTCGTGGCAGCCTCTGCAAGGAAATTGGCAGGAGTCTAACCAATGGAGAGGAGGCCAGCAATGGTCAAATCCATCCACTAGTTTCCTGCAGCAACCCCAGTAGTAGTCCATTATGCCACCTCCTGTAGTTAATCAAGGACCGAATCCAAAGCCAACCCAATTACTTACTCAAGCAGCACCCAATCCAAATAACCAGCAGCCGCAACAATAGTAGCAGCAAGTCTATTTTGCTGATCCTAATCATCAGCCTGCCTATACTCTAAAACTGAATAATATCAATTTACGTTCAAGAACTGTGTTTCCCACACCATCTCCTCCCATAATCTCATAATTTCCATCTGAGGGAGCTAACCAAGATGAGGATACAAATGACCTTGCCCAACCAAATGAGTCAGTTCAGATTCCAACAATACCTAAGGCATCTAATGAAGTGTCCCCTCCTTTTCCATAAAAGTTGGAAGGTGAAAATGTGAAAAAACAAGAAGAACCTATCTTTGACATCCTTGACCAACTAAAACATATATGTGTGAAAATTCCCTTGTTCCAAGCAATCAAAGAGGTACCTATCTATAGCAAAGCCATTAAAGAGGCATGTTTGAAGAAACCGGGGAGGAAAAAGAAAGACCTTCAAACTATCCATGTCATAGGCCAACTCTTTGACTTAATGCTAGGGAAGCTTACCATCCCAAAATATTCTGATCCAGGAAGCCCTGTTGTAGAGATCAATATTAATGGGTTGCAAATCAAAAATGCTTTAGTAGATCTTGGGGCAGCTATCAATGTCATGACAAAGGACTTGGTTGTAAAACTTACTATTTTAGACCTGAGGGCTACACCTAGAATATTGCAGCTTGCTGATAGCTCAACTGTCAAACCTGATGGGGTAGTTGAAGACCTTGTAGTCACCTTGGATTCTTGGGAGTACCCTGCTGACTTTATGGTCTTATCTCCAAAGGCATCATTGGGGGGATATCTTGTCATACTAGGAAGGCCTTGGTTGGCTACTGCTGACGCATACATTGGTTGTAGATAGGGTAACATGAGAATATTTGATGGGTATAAAACAAAGAAGCTTACCCTCTATTCTCCAACCCAACCCCAGCCTGAGTCTGGAGAAGCTGTTTGGCCAGATTTGGGAGAAGAAGAGGAAGTGAACTCCGTGGCTAAATTAATGATGATTACTAGAGATCCTTTCATTGCACAACAAGAAGAAGAAGGTATACTTTCCAATATCTTGTTGAATAACTATGGTACTAAATATTTTGATTGTGAAAAAAATCCATGTTCCTTGCAGACCATTCTTCCTTTGCCTACATCAGCTCATTATCCTGCAACAACTGATTGTTTACACACCTTGCTACCCCACAAGGTAGAAATGCCATTTCTGCCTGAAGTATCTATGGTTGATTTAACCTCCCAAATTGAGGTAGCAGCAGGAAAAACCTCACCAGTGAGCAACAAGAATCTATGGTTAAAATGTTTACCAGTCATAAGTTAGCTTTTGCTTGGGAATATGGTGACATGAAGGGTTTAGACCCCCAACTCTGTACACATCGTATATACATTAACAGTGAATTCAAACCTGTCAGGTAGCCTCAAAGAAGAATAAATCCAGCTTTGAGAGAAATTGTTAAAGAGGAGTTGCAGAAAATGCTGAATGCTGATTTTATCTACCCAATTTTAGATAGTTAGTGGGTTTCCCCATTGGTTATTATTCCTAAGAAAGGAGGAAAGTGGAGGGTATGTGTAGACTACAGAGAACTCAACTTGACAACAAAGAAAGATTACTTTCCTCTTCCATTCATTGATCAAGTTCTAGATAATTTAGCTGGAAAAAAGTACTTCTCATTCTTAGATGGTTTCAGTGGGTACAATCAAATCAAAATTGCTCCTGAGGATCAAGAAAAGACTACTTTTACATGCCCTTGGGGGACTTTTTCCTACTCAATCTTGCCTTTTGGTCTCTATAATGCACCTGCAACTTTCCAGAGGGCAGTCATAAGCATCTTCTCAGACATCTCACATGAGTTCATGGAAATATATATGGATGACTTTACTGCTTATGGTGCAACATTTGAGGAAGCTCAAGAAAACTTGAAGAAAGTACTACAGAGATGTGAAGATCACAACCTATCGTTGAATATTCAAAAGTGCTTCATGATGATGCAAGAGGGAATAGTGCTTGGTCACTATATTTCTGCTGCAGGAATATAGGTTGATCCTGCTAAGATTCAGGTCATCTCTAATCTACCCTTTCCTACCAAGCAGAAAGAGGTAAGGAGCTTTCTAGGCCATGCTGGATATTATAGGAGATTTATAAAGGATTTCAGCAAAATAGCCAGTCCATTGTATGCCTTATTAAATAAGGACTCTGAATTTCACTGGACTGAGACCTGTGACAAGTTTTTCTTGCACCTGAAGGACCTAGTTACTAAAGCACCTATTCTTCAAGGACCAAAGTGGAGTCTGCCTTTTCACATACATACAGATGCATCTGATTATGCCATAGGGGCTGTGTTAGAACAAAAGGATAATTCCATTGAGCATCCAATCTATTTGATCAGCAAGAATCTACAAGGGCCAAAATTGAATTACACTGTCACAGAGAAGGAGTTGCTAGCAGTAGTGTATGCTCTAAATAAGTTTAAGCATTATGTAACTGGCTACCAAGTATTTGTTCACACTAACCATGTAGCAATACGGTACCTTATGAATAAACTTGCCATTTCTAGAAGGTTAGCAAGGTGGCTACTATTGTTGCAGGAGTTTGATATCACAGTCATTGACAAGCTAGACAAGGAAAATGTGGTCGTTGATTTCCTGTCAAGACTTCAAACAACTACACCTACCACATCTGAGGTAATTGATGATACTTTTCTTGATGAACATCTATTCTATATTGCTGCTCGCACCCCATGGTATGCAGATATTGTAGACTACTTGGCAGCCAAAAGGATTCCAACTCACTTCTCCCTAAAAGAGAGAAAGTTGTTGATTGTGAAGAGTTTCAACTTTTCCTAGATAGCTGATTGTTTGTTCTACACTGGACCAGATCAAGTCATGCGTAGGTGTGTGAGGGAAGATGAGACATATGACATACTGCATGCTTATCATGATGATCCATGTGGTGGCCATTTTGCCTCTAAAAGAATAGCAATTAAGGTGCTTAACACTGGATATTATTGGCCCACTTTACACAAAGATGCAATAGCATATACCAGGAAATGTGACAGATGCCAGCGAATGGGACGACCAACAAAGACAGATGAAATGCCTCTGCATCCTCAAGTGGTAGTCACCCCCTTTGACAAGTGGGGTATGGATTTTGTTGGTCCTATAGACCCACCATCTAATGGGAAGTCCTACATTTTGGTCTGCACTGACTATGTCACCAAATGGGTGGAGGTAAAGGCAATGACACATGCAAGGGACAACAAAGTTGCTGAATTCTTGTATGAACAAATTTTTACTAGATTTGGAGTTCCAAGAGAACTCATCACTGATCAAGGAGCTCAATTCACATCAACACTGATCACAGTGTTGATGAATGATTATAAAATCAGACACAGGAAATCAAGCCCATATCACCCTCAAGCCAATGGCCAGACAGAGGTGACTAACAGAGAATTGGAAGCAATCCTCACCAAAACAGTGCAGCTACATAAGAAGGATTGGAGTAGCTGTCTTCTGGAAGTAGTTTGGGCTTATAGAACAACCTGGAAGACCACTACAGGGTTCACACCTTTTGAGCTCCTTTATGGCAAGACTGCTATGTTGCCAATCGAATTTGAACATAAAACCTTGAGGACTGCTCTGCAACTACAGATTGATCTTTCTGAAGCGCAAAAGGAATGCCTCCTCCAATTGAATGCATTGGATGAGATGCATAAGGCTGCCCTACAACATACAAAAATAGTGCAACAACAAAGGAAGAAGTGGCACAATCACCATATCAAGACAAAGCGATTTTCTGCTGGTGATTGGGCCCTACTCTACGACTCCAGATATAAAGAAAATCAGGGTAAGCTGACAACCAGGTGGTTGGGTCCGTATGAAATTGAGAATGTATTTGAGAATGGTTCGGTACAGTTGGCGACAATTGATCCTGTCTGCTTCAAACTATTGGTTAATGGACACCATCTTTGGTTGTACCATAAATCGGCTTCAAAGGAAGAATTCATGCAGCAGTTTGTTTCGCCTGCGACCAACGATCATCATAAAGCAAAGGGCTTCGGTCCTCTTCCTGTAGCATATCTTTGATTTAGGTTGAACATCCATAATAAAGGCTTTCTTTTTATGAAAGCCACTTTCTCCGTCACCATCCATTATCCATCCATTCCATTCTTCTTTTCCATGTCACCCATCCACCTCGTCCATCTACCGTACCATATTCATTTTTTGTTTCTTTTCGAGCTGTCATTCCTGGTTGTGCTGTGAGATCTACCAATATCCGTGGGCATTAATTAAAGGTACGCGATATTCTTTCTATTCGTCACATCATTCATTAATTTTATTTATTCATTTATTACAATATATATCTATCAGTCATTCCTGTCATTACTCCCCATACCTCGCCTATCCTTTCCCACATGTGAGGACACATGTCACATCTTAAGTAGGGGGCGGGGATAATTTGTTATTGCCACGTTTAGAAAAGACAATTTTTATCGTACATGCCGCCAAATGAATGCATACTTTTTCTAGATCAGCAAGTTAACTGCTCAATTAAGTAGTTCCTAGAAATCATTACATGCTACGATTGTCTTTTATATTTTTATTTTTGGTAAAGTAAACGGTAAAGAAGCCAAAAATAGAAACAAAGCAGAGAAAAGAGTTTTAAAAATATTCAGAAGAGGTTGAGATTCTGGGTTTTTAGCAGAAACATTTGAGAAAATGGGTGGTCAGCTTGTACGACATGAACTAGCGGCTCATGAAGCCTTAACACAGGACCCACAGATAGTTCAGGCATTTAGCATGTGCGGATGGTTGAACTACTTTTTGAGCATCGATTCTTTTGATGACGAAGTTGCTGGTGAGTTCTTAAGAACTCTCTCTGAAGGTGAGGCTACAGTTTGGGGCTTAGCAGTAGTAGTCACTGAGGAATGAATTATTGAGATAACAGGGCTTCCTGCAGCAGGAGAAAATTTTCCTTTAGGAAGGGATGCCGTCTCTGCCAAGGTAGAGTTCACATTACTGACTGACGGACCCTTGGAAGTGTCAAAACAAGGGTGCAAGAGGGTGTCATTGTCATATCCCTACTCGGAATACGCCTCCTTTATAATCAGGTACTTAACTTGTGAAGGACATTTTTCTTTCTTGCACTTCTACCATTTTAAGCTGCTAAGTCACATAAGGCATGGGTTACCTATCAATGTCCCAAATTTTCTTTTAAATCTTTTAGAATGCAGTGCCTGTGAAACTTAGAAAGGAAAAGACAATTCAATTTCCCATCATGCCCTCATAAAACTACTGACTGAACGTTCCCTGAGGGATGTATCACCCATTTCCTGGCAAGACTTTATTGCCCAGAAAGGGTTGCAGCCTCCTGAACCTCCAAGAACATTACCTGCATGACCCAAAAAAAAGAGAAAATGAGTAGAGTCTTCAAGCAGAGAAGCTGAACCAAAATCCCCTGCTTCTCCTGCAGCACCAAGTCCTGCAGCCGTTAGAACTGAGCCCTCTTCCCGAGTTAAGACCAGGTCTGCTACAAGGAGTGAAAAAGGGAAAACCAAGATAACCGAACCATCTAGCGCTGGGCATACCCTAGGAGAAAACCCTCAAGCCAAGAAGCAAAAACAAGCTACTCGGCTTTCTCCTGCAGCAACACCTGATGCTACCCCAGTTTCATCATCCTCTCCTATTGATTCTCAAACCCCCAGGCAATCTGGGAAAAGAAAAGCTGCCAATGAATCTCCTACCTCAACTGCATTACCTAGGAGAACTTCTGTAAGAAAATGAAGTTAGATTACCCCACCCTCTTCTACCCAACCTGAAATAATTGTCATTTCTGAGGAATCCGAGGAGCTCATTCCTAAAAATTCTTAGAGTACATCCGAGAATTTCCCACCCGACACCTCAGAAATTCCTGCTAATATACAAGAAGAAATAGGGGAAGTTGAAAAAGGACAGCAAGGTTGTAATAATGAGGGGAGAATGCCACGTCTTGATGACTTGGTTGAGGTAGCTGAAAGAATTTCTAAGGAAACATAGTTCCCTGTTGACCACCAACAAGAGTTTGTCTTGCAACAAGAGTAGGAGCAACCAGAGACATCCAATGCAATCCCATTACCTTCTGAAACATGCCAGACATTAGTTGTATATAAGAGCCCACTGCTAACCGAATACTTAGAACACCTTCAAGAAACCTAGGATCCTGTGACACTTCAGACCTTGAGTTTCCATCTTCTGGCTAGAACTCAAATGCAACAGAGTCTGTGGGAGGAAGAAAATAAGAAGTTAAAAAAAGAGATTGAAAATCAGAAACAGGAAATCCAGGAGGTGAAGGAAAAGATGAGTGAAATGATGAAGGTGGCAGGGCAGATAATGGAATGTAGGCCACCACCTAGAATATATGCAATGTGCCTCAAAGAGTAGTTTTTGTGGTTTCAGTTGATGAGGATTTCTAAAAACCTTGACCTTGTTCGTAATACTGCCAAAGAATTTTATGATGCTTATCAAATGGCACTTGACTAGCTGAGGAATTCCATGTGTGAGTTCTATTTACATGGTTTATTAATTCCTGATGAAACTGAGTGGAATCCACTTCTGTTTATAGGTGACATACATTTGAGATCACTGATTTTTTGGGTAGCAAATGAAGTTAATTATGGAAAACAATCTGAGGACTATGAGGAGGCTGAGTGAAGAGAACCTCTTCCCTTGAGATTAGAAAGCACAGACCCCAAAGAATTTTTGAGGGCCTGGTTCTCTGTTGCATACAGTTTTTATGATCTTGCAGCCAGGGTAAGGATATTTGATATGAGGAAACAGGTTTATGATGAGTTCAAAAGCCAACCATATTCATTCTGGAAGCTTTCAGCTTCCAGAAGCAAAACAAGATGGGAAAAGGTAACAGTTGGTTTAAAGAAGTCTGAGCCCCATAGTCCCCTACATTTAAGAGCAGCTGTCAGGAGGTTCGAAAGATACATGTAGATAGGTCTTCAAAAAAGGTTTGAATTATGGTTGCCTCTGACATTTAGGCCTCCTGCCTTAATATGTCCACTATATCCTTATCAGGCCACGGATATCAATGAAGACACAGAGGCCCGAAGATATGAAAGATGGAAAAACTGTAGGGGTTTCTACTATAGGTTTGGAACTGCATTACAGGGCCATGTGACTCCTACTGATTTCAGAGACACAACCAGAAAGATTAATGTTGGAGGACCAACATTAGATAAAGTAGGGGGAAAATGATGAGCCTAGAATATGGTTATAACTTGGATATCATGTTATAAGTTTTAAAACTCTTGCTCTCTTTTTATGGATGTTTTGAACTCTATGGTTATGAACTTTTAATGGTAATGGGTAGTATTCAATGACAAGCACTCCTAAACTTGCAGCATAAATATCTTAGTATATCTATGATCATTACCTTGTTTTGACTTCCCAATTGACTGATAGGATATGTGTGATTTTTGGATAAGTAAAATGAATTGGATGCGTGTGATTAATGAGGAATGTCATGCTTTTATGAGTGCATGCCTTCTTTTGCTTCTATTTCCATGTGTTCTACAGGTTGTTGAAGTTGGGATGAACAAGTCAATGCACAGCAAAACACGATCTCGCGGAATAAGCCGTTTCTAGTGCATCATCGAAGGAGTCGTTTCAAGCAAGACTTCTTTGCCTGGGTCTTTGGGAAGAAACCAAATGGATCATCAATCTAGGAAGAGTGGAACTCTAGATTTCCTCTGAATCTATTGTGCGGATAGACTTGCATTTATGAAGTCTGTTCCTCAGTCTCAGGCGACATTATATCCACGTCTTCCTTTGTTATTTGGTTAGTTAGTTAGCTGTTTTTCTTTAAATAAAGGTTCCTCCTATGCGAGTGAACCGGTTGATTAAGAAGAGATTAGACTAGAGAGTAGAGATAGAATAGATTGTAATGTGTTTACTATTATAATGAAAGACAAAGCCTTGTATTAAGTTTTCTTACAAGCAAATAGCCATGTATGTGATTCAAAAGTTATGAATAAGAAACTGATGAAGTTTTGAGTTCTATTCTTGCGTAGTTGGTTGATGCTTGCTAAGGGGGCCCACTTAGTAAGTATCTATAGTTAGCTATCTACTTTCTATTATTTATTTGATAGAATTTCATTCTAGTAAGCTTTGATGCAAACTCAGTCTTAAACTGTTCCTACAACATAAGGAATCCATCCCTATGTCTGTTCCTGCAGCATAAGGCCAGTTCATGGTTTGTTTCCCAGTAATTGTTATTATGATTCTTACTTTAGTTAAGTGATGCTTAAGTTAGCAAGACTTTATTTCATGTCCCTGCATCAGAGTTAGAATTCCTTTCAAGCATTTACTTCTAGAAAGTTATGGCTAAAACTGGTTCTTAGTGCACATACAGTGCCACTCCATTTCAAGTATACATTCCCTGGTTTGACAAATAAATGAACGACCATGAGAAGATATTAGTCGTCTATTGGAATGTCCAATTCCTAGGTTAGGATTTGCCGTGACTTCTATATCCTTTTGTGGCCGCAACCAATTGGCATGATTAGTTCTTTTATAGGTTGATTAATTATGCGTGATCAGTTACAAGCATCTTGATATTTGTCAAAGGTGTATTTCTCTATTTTCAGTTAGTGGCATGGGTTTGAGGAGAAACCTTGTTAATATTTTGAGCACTCAGTAATCATCTTTTGGCATATTATAGGGGTTTGATCATCATTGTGTTTATGGCCTTGAGATACACTTTGATCATTCCTTCTTCATTTGATTATTGTATTTGGTATGGGAGAATGACATTCAGAATCTTGCATAATATCTAGCATTACACTTCTTAAGGCATTGGATATTATATTGTAGTTGGGCTTTGAAAAAGAGATTCACTTAGTTCATTCTTTTGCATATGGTATTTAGTTTTTGGCAAATCGACCTTTGGGTAAAGGCATTCAAATTCGGTCTCCTATTTGCATTTGACTTGGGCTTATTAATTGATATTTATTTCGGGCCTCAAGGCCGACTGTGGGTATAAAAGGTTTGATTAATAATTTAATGTCACGTTGGATGTGACTAAGCTTTGATCATTGGAAAATATCATGTTTTTTTGAAATCGACATGTGTGAGTAATGTGGTCTTATCAAAATAATTTTTGAAGGCATTATTGTGTCGGCAGTTTACTTGGCAATTGGTAAAAGATTTATTTTGTGCTTTGGTCGGCATTTTGATCTTATCTGCCCATAGATTTCAAAGGTTATCATGAGTTTTTGACTTATCATTTACTTTCCTCTCGGACTCCAAAAGTTTATCAATCTTTGCAAAGGAAAATCGCGAGTTATTTCTCTTGACAATTTAGGTCATTTTTTGTTTCTCTTGCATGAAGGGTATGGAACCCTATTCTGGCTGCCATCCTTGAGTTTGTGTTTCAGCCGTTTCTCTAAGACATTTGTAGGGATACTGCACTTTGATAGCATGTGAGGGAGATGAGAGGACCATCGATATGGTTATTCCATGTGCCTTCTTTCAGCCGTTGGATGAAGGTCTGTATCTGGAAGTTGTCTTGGCAGCTACAACTATCTATAGATCTGGTAATCTTGTTTCTTGACAGCAAATTTATTTGTCAGGTATTTATCTTTAGACTACTCTCCAAATCTGTTACTTTGTAGAAACGGTTATTTTGAGCTATGCTATCTCTCTTTTGCAAATCAAAAACTGAAAAATGTCTATTGCTTTCAATAGAAAAGTTTGAAATGATTGGTTTTAAAACGTGACTGCAATCTTTTAGAGATTATCATGACCATTTTAAAGGGTTTATAATTTCTAGTTATGGGCAATCATAATACTCTTGAATCAGATCATTTTATCATTTGGGTTCATTTATAACGTTTCTTGGCTACATCTTCTGAAGGTCATCATATAAGTTTTGTGATTCGTTTTGTTTTGGATAGTGGGTATTAGTGATACCTCAATATTCTTCTTAGTTCCTATCAGGATTAGTTGGTAACTATTATTAAATGGATGATTACTTGTTTCAGTCATATTGTTGTTACAGTCATGGTAAAATGGATAGTTTTCATGAATTTAAAAGAAGTGTTTTTACCATTTTGAGAAAACACTGCCTGTGCAGACCACCTATGAAGAATAGAATATCAGTTACACCTCCATCTTTGAAATTTGCATTTATATTCTTGTCAAAAGGAAAATTCTATCTGTAATGATCACAAGCAACTTCTGGAATTATTACTTGACAGTAGCATTGTAACCTAAAAATAAAACTTTGAATAATTCCTTGAAAGTGAAAAATGAAACAGTGGTTATACTTCCATATGTAATGACGAATTCTGAAAAATGACAAAAACAGAGAGATTAGGGCTCTATCATGATAGAAAAACAAAAAATGAAATAAGTGCAGTACTATTAAGAGAAGTGAAAGAGTATTCTGTAGTTGATGCTGAAAAACTGGAAAACACAGTGTGTAGTCAGTTTTGTAGTTTTCTTGTATGAAAATAAAAGGTTGAATATTAGACTGTGAGAAAATAAGGAAAGGATATATCAATGCAATGCAGTTTTTTGATGAGAAGTTGTATTGACACTGTAACAAAACTATTTTCCTCAAGCTGTATCAAGATCTGATAATATATGGAATTTTGAAGAGTCATTCTTGACTCTTGAAAATTCTATATATTGTCTATCAAGAGGCACTTGACAGAAATAAGTGAAACAGAGAGATCCTCTATATTATTGTACATTCTATTTAAAAATAGAAAAGGGGTTGGTGCTCCATGAGATTGGTGTCTCAAAATAGAGGGGTTGGTGCTCCTTGAGTCGATGCTCAGAAATCAACCATTGAGGCATTGTCAAAATAATTATTGAAATGAAAGCCTGAAAAAGGCAGCAGGTTCAAGAGTGGTTTTTCTACCCCATGAGGGTTTTCCACTCGGCATATCTTGTGTTTATTTGTGTCTCTATGATTCATTTTCTTCAATGCTTTACTGCTTTAAAATGCAATGTTATACTACTCATTTCTATTTATATGATTGCATTTAAATACATGAATGATTCTATCATCGATAAATGAGAACATATGTATGGTTCTTTTCAGTTTCAATAAAATTTGTTAAAGAAGTTATAAACACTGATTCACCCCCCCTCTTAGTGTATTTTCACTCCAACAATTGGTATCAGAGCCTAGGGTCCTCTGATAGGTCCTTCAAACCTAGGATTGATTCTGGACTTGGAGTTTATTTAAAATGTCTCAAGCTCATGAAGGTACTTCCATGACTAGAGCTCCATGATGGAACTGATTATGTATTCTAGAAAATTAGAATGGAGACTTATTTAACTTCTATTAACCTTGATGTCTAGAGCATAGTATTGTCTAGGTACATTGTACCAGCTACTTTGCCAACTACTTCTGATGAAAAGAAAAGATATGAAACTAATGCAAGAGCAAAGCATGGTCTTATGTGTGCTCTAACTAAAGATGTCCTCATCAAAGTCATGCACTGTAGTTCTGCTAGGGAAATCTGGACTAAACTTGAAACTATCTATCAAGGAAATGAAAAGGTAAAACAGTCTAAAGTCCTCACTTTAAAACACCAGTTTGAAGAATTAAAAATGAGGGACGATGAAAAAGTAGCTGACTACTTTTTGAGAGTTGATGAAATAGTAAATGCCATGAAGGGTCTGGGAGAATAAGTCAAGGAGTTTGATGTTGTAACCAAAGTCATCAAAACCTTACTAGCAAAATTTGAAGCTAAGGTAGCTACTCTAGAAGAGAAGAAACACTTTACCCAGCTTACCCTTGATAGCCTACAAGGCACTCTGACTTCCTATGAAATGAGGATTAGTAAAAACAACACCACTACAAAAGAATCAACATTTAATGCTGAAAGGAAAGAAAGGGATGAGCTCACTAAATTCTGATTCTAAAGAATCCCACTTTGTGAGGAAACTCAAAAAGGGTTTTGGAAAGTATAAGGGAAAACTTCCCTTCAAATGCTTCAACTGTGGAAAAATAGGCCACTTTGCTGCAAAGTGCCCCTATGGTGACACAAACAGTGATAACGAAAAATGTGAGAAATTTGCCAAGAAAAAGGCTTATAGACCCAAACAGAAATTCGATTTCAAAAAGAAGAAAAGGTTGTTCAAAAAAAATGAAACGGACTCTGAATCTGAAGATTCTTTAGATGAAGAGGATGAAAATCTATTCATGGCTGAAATCATTCAGCAAGATGAAACTAACAACAATGATTTTGAAGAAGGTGAAGTGGATTATGAGGGAGAACTGAAATGTGCTCTAAAAGAGCTGAGAAAACTTAAAAAGCAGATGCATGCTCAAGAACAGAATACTGTTCAAGATAGTTCACAAGAGAAACTCATAAATCTTGAGATAATTTCATTAAAAACTCAACTTGAAGAATCCAAGAGAGTTGAAGATTGTCTTCGCATTGGCATAAGTTTTAAAGACCAAGAAATTCAAAAACTTGAACACGAGATTGTAGATCTCAGGAAGACTATTGAGAAATATGAAAGCACTCTTAAACTGAATGGCATGCTCAGTAAACAAAAGCTGAACAATGATAAAACAGGAATTGGTTTTGTGAAAGGTGAATGTTCAAATAACAGTGAAAATGACAATGTTGTGGCTGGAAAAAAAAGCCCTAAACTCAAACATCTTGATTTTGTCAAGGATCATATTCATCCTTTTAGGAGCAACAAAATGGTTTACAACTCTTACCCTCTCTTTTATGGGTATTATTACTTCTACAATAAATTGGTCACAAAGTGAACTCTTGCAGATTTATGAATTCTAGAACTCCTAGATTTGGCTTTAGGCATAATCATGGTTTTGCAAGATAGATTAGATGTTTCACATGCAAATCTTTGGGTCATTTTGCTAAGCAATGCAATGTTGATCAACAGAATAAATAGTTGAAAACTATCAAAGTCTGGAAACCCAAAGTTGTTAACAACATTGAACAGACTATGCTTGTTCAAACTTTTTTCCAGTCAAAGAAAAAGGACTTATGGGTTCTGGATAGTGGTTCAAACCACATGACTGGTGACAAAGAAAAAATTACAAATCTAGAAGACTATGTTGGTGGATAAGTAAAGTTCAGAGACAACTCTGGAATTCAAATCAAAGGTAGAGGTTCTCTGTTTTTGAATGAAGACACTCCTATCTACAATTTCTACTATGTATAAGGATTAAAACATAACCTTAAATCTATGACATCCAAATTTGTGACAATGGCTATCAAGTCCTATTCACTTCACAAGGATGTGAAATTAAAAACCAGTCTCGTAAAGCTGTTGTTGCTGGAAGAAGGACCAAGGGAAATGTCTATAACTTACTTGAAACCTCTGGACATGAAAACAATCAAGGTATATGCTTAATGAGTCATGTTGAAGAAAGTTGGCTGTGGCACAAGAGACTAGGCCACATTAATTTTGACAATATTGTCAAAATTAGCAAAAATCAGAATGTAAGAGGTCTGCCCATTCTTAGAAAACCTGACAATGTTGTTTGTAAAGAGTGTCTCAAACGAAAGCAAACTAAGCTAAGCTTTAAATCCAATGAACACTTATCTACTAAACCTCTGCAATTTTTTCATACTGACTTATGTGGTCCTACAAAGACTAGGTCCATCAATGGTGAAAAATATTTCATGCTGTTTGTTGATGACTACTCTCGTATGGTATGGGTTACCTTTCTAAAAAATAAATCAGAAGCTTTTGAACATTTTAAAGTTTTTAGAAAACTAGTAGAAAGAGAGTTAGATTTAAAACTGAAATGTTTAAGATTTGACAAAGATGGCGAATTCACCTCAAAAAAATTCATAAACTACTATGACAAACATGGGATAAAAACATAGTATGTTGCTGCCAGAACACCCCAACAGAGCGGGGTAGTTGAGAGAAAGAATAGGATTGTAAAAGAGATGGCAAGAACTATGTTGAATGAAGAAAATCTACCAAACATGTATTGGAAAGAAGCTATTCATACAACTGTCTACATTTTGAATAGAGTCCAGATCAGAGTGAAATCAAATTTCACTCCATATGAACCATGGTATGGTAAATTTGTCTCAATTAAATATTTTAGAATATTTGGCTGCAAATGTTTTATCAAGAGAGATGATGAAAGCTTAGGCAGTTTTCAATCTAAAATAGATGAAGGTATTTTCTTAGGATACTCTACTCACAACAAAACCTTTAAATGCTTTAACAATAGGCTGAACAAAATTGTTGAATCAATTAATGCCAAATTTGATGAAAATCTGCTTTTAGATGTTGAACCTATGTAGGATGATGAAGAGGACGAATTTGAAATTGATATAATTTCTGAAGGCTTTGAAACTAAAAAGCCTGAAACAAAACCAACAAGTCCTAAATTTGCTGAAGCAAAATATGAAGATGCTGAAATCAGCTCAAAAAAATGTGAAATTAAAATTCCCTTAAAATCTCTTGCTAAAAACCATCCTAAAGATCTGATTATAGGAGATAAATCAGCAGGAGTTCAAACAAGGAAAATAATAGTTAACTATGGTGAAAAAGCTCACATAGTTGAGCTTACTGCTTTCTATTTAATCACTCAGTTTGAGCCAATATTTTTATATGAAGCTCTAACTGATGAATGCTGGCTTAATGTAATGCTGGAAGAAATTGATCAAATTGAAAAAAATCAGACTTGGGATCTAGTCCCAAGACCAGATGACAAAAATGTCATAGGAGGCAAGTGGATCTTTAGAAATAAAATTGATGAAAATGGTCATGTTGTTCACAACAAGGCTAGATATGTCTGCAAAGGATATGCTCAGCAAGAAGGTATTGATTTCGGTGAGACCTTTGCTACAGTTGCTAGGCTTGAATCAATTAGAATTTTCTTGGCATATTCTGTTTTCAAAAATTTCACTATATATCAAATGGATGTAAAAACTACCTTTCTGAATGGATACTTAGAAGAATATGTTTACATAGAACAGCCTAAAGGGTTTACCTATAAAAACAAACCAAATCATGTCTACAGGCTGAAAAAGGCTCTATATGGCCTAAAACAAGCTCCTAGAGCTTGGTACTCCAGATTGGACAGTCACTTACTGCCAAAAGGTTTCATTAGAGGAGGAGTAGACAACAATCTGTATGTTAAAATTGAAGGATCTAATATTCTTTTTGTCAAAATTTATGTTGATGACACCATTTTTGGTTGCAACAATATTGCCTTGAGTAAAAAATTCTCACAAATCATGGAATCTGAATTCAAAATGTCTATGTTGGGAGAACTGTCATTCTTCTTAGGTGTTCAGATTTCACAACTTGAATCTGGCATCTTTTTATCTTAAGCAAGATATGAAAAAGAAATATTAAAAAGGTTTAAAATGGATGAAAGTCATCCTGTAAGCACTCCAATCGCTACTGGCTATAAACTTAGCAAGGTTGATGACTCTCCTGTTGTCAACCCAACTGACTATAGGTCAATGATAGGCAGCTTATTATATCTAATAGCCTCAAAACCTGATATAATGCAAGTTTTTTGCATGCTTGCTCGATTTCAGGCATCTCCTAAGGAATCTCACATCAATGCTGTGAGAAGGATTCTTAAATATGTACAAGGCCCAATTGATTATGGGCTCTAGTATTCCATAAGCAATGATTTCTCCTTAGTAGCATATATTGATTTTGACTGGGTAGGTTGTCTAGATGATAGGAAAAGCGCCACTGGTGCTGCTTTCTTTCTTGGTGATCGTTTAGTGGCTTGGCACAACAAAAAGCAAGAATCTATTTCCCTCTCCACTGCTGAAGCATAATATATAGCTGCCACTTCTTGCTACACTCAGGTAATTTGGATGTCACAAAAATTATCAAATATGGGTATTGAGATTCCAAAACCTATTACTATTCTATGTGATAATACTAGTGCAATCAATATCTCAAAAAATCTAGTTATGCACTCTCGAACTAAACACAGAGCTATAAAATTTCATTTTCTTCATGAAAAGGTGTTGGCTAACGAGGTATTTGTGCAATATGTTCCTACACAAGCACAGTTGCTGATATTTTTACAAAACCGTTGGCTAAAGATATTTTTGAAAGACTTCGGTCTATATTGGGAGTTGTCTCTCAATCTCTGTTATCTTAATCAGTCTATCTCAGTGATAGGGGGAGTTGGTTGGCTCTTCCTGCTACTCATTCTTTGCTGCTCAAAGGTTATTTCTGCAGTTTGTTAACAATTCTGGTTTATCTGGTGTAGACATCTAAATTTGACCACTTCTACATGGTCAAAATCGTCTACTCTATTCATCTATTTCATTAATAGTGATTAAATAATTTATTTAATCATTATTTCATTTTTTGCCTAAGGTTGCTAAAGTATGTAATTAAATAAATTAAATACTTTACCTTACCCCTTTTCTTCTCTAAATTAAATAAATATGAAAAATTATTTAATTTAGTCTTTTAACCCATTTGAATTAAAACCAATTTTTAATTCATCTTTTTCTCTCTCCTTGTCACATTCTCCATAACCCCCTTTTAATCCAGATTAAATTAATTAATCTATGATTAAGATGTGCACCACTTAATCTTGATTAAGTGTCACATCCTCCATAATCTCCTACTTGCCTCTAATCTCTCATTAATTATGCTAATCCCATGTTTGCACAACCTTAATCAGAATCATTAGCCACATTTAGCTTACATTTTCTGGTCAACCTTTCCACTTACCATTTTTAGCCTGGACTCTCTTTCCCATGTGAATTTTTAATTCACATTTATTTATCCAAGGCTCCTCTCTTCCCCATGTGAATTTTTAATTCACTTTTATCTTTCCAAGGTCTTCCCCATCCCCGTGCAAAGTTCTAGAAGGCTTGACTTGTCACTTTACATGTGCCAAGGACTTCTAGAACCTTGGACTTGTCACATCACCCACATGTGTCAAATCTCCATCTTTCTGGAAACCCTTTCTTATCCACTAGATTCTTCCAATCATTGTGAATTTTTAATTCACTTTTATTCCTCGAAGGAATCTTCTCATCCCCCAAGGTACTTGTCCTTCTTCCACCTCATGTATTTCTCTTCCACCTCATTTCCACTTCATTCCACCCTAAGACATCTCACATTCCACATGTAAAAATGTGAGGGCTTGTGAGTCCTCAACTCACCATAGCCCTTCATCTTGATCTTGTTGGATCAATCTCAACCGTTGAATTCTCTAGAGAATTCTAATTATCCTATAAATACCTCCTCATTTCTCCCATTTTCAAGAATCAAGTCTTTTGCAAAAAAACTCTTGCAAATTCACCATTTGAGCTCTCATCTATCATAGCACTTAGCATTCTCATCCATCTTGCATCTTGCATCCATTCAACTCTATTGTCATGCAAGGAGCACACGACTCTTCAATAATCAAAGGGCCAACCAAGGAAGGAGCAGCAAAGGAAAGGTATAATCAACTTCAATCATCAATTGTTGTATCTTACTTATTTGCTTCACCATTTTTTAAGGCTAATCTTATTGAGGTGTCCTTTTTTAGTGTTATTGTTTTTGTTATTGCATCATTAGTTTTATTTAGCATCTCACATTAGGAGTAGCCTTTTAAAATGATCACATTTCTGGCACGCCCGGTGGGACCCACAAAAGGGTTTCTTTCTTTTTCGTTTGCTATTTTTTAGCTTGTTTGCAGGTTTAGGTTGCAGAGGGGCGGATTTTCCCTTCCGAGCGCTACAGAAGTGCTGATACACCCTCGTAATCTGACGTTTCTGATAGTTTTTTACTACAGAAGTGCGGATACGCCCCCGCAATCCAACATTTTGCTAACTGTTTTCTATAGAAGTGCAGATATGCCCCTGTTTTCTAATGTTTTTTGCCTAACTATTTTCTACAGAAGTGCGGATACGCCCCCGCTGTTCAACGTTTCTGACTATTTTATGCAGAAGTGCAGATATGCCCCCACTGTTCAATGTTTTTCTTAACTATTTTCTGCAGAAGTGTAGATACGCCCTCGCTATTCAACATTTTTCTTAACTATTTTCAGTAGAAGTGTGGATACGCCCCCGTTGTTCAACATTTTTCTTAACTATTTTCTACAGAAGTGCAGATACGCCCCCATTGTTCAACGTTTCTAATAGTTTTTACTACAGAAATGCAGATACGCCCCTGTTGTTCAATGTTTCTAAGAGTTTTTACTGCAGAAGTGCGGATACGCCCCTGCTATTCAGCGTTTCTGATAGTTTTTACTGCAGAAGTGCGGATACGTCCCTACTGTTCAACGTTTCTAGCAGTTTTTACTGTAGAAGTGCAGATACGCCCCTGTTGTTCAACATTTTTGGCAGTTTTTACTATAGAAGTGTGGATACTCCCCTGCTGTTCAATGTTTCTGGTAGTTTTTATTGCAGAAGTGCAGATACGCCCCTGTTGTTCAATGTTTCTGACAGTTTTTACTGCAGAAGTGCAGATACGCCCCTATTGTTCAACGTTTCTGATAGTTTTTACTGTAAAAGTGCGGATACACCCCCACTGTTCAACATTTTTTTTAACTATTTTCTGTAGAGGGTCATATTTTCCCACTTGATTCAATATTTTTCACTGCAGAGGGGCGGATTTTCCCTAAATAGCACATTCCGGAAGGTAAAAAAGTGCATTTCAGCTTCATTTTTGTCCCTTTCTTTTGTTGTTTTGTGCTCGAATCCTCCAACTCTATTTGTTGGTGGGTGAAATTAGATTTCTTGATGATATCTTGAGTGTTTTTCTGAAAATCACAAAGAAAAAGAGATAAAAGAACTAACGTTTGCTTGCAGGGCCTTTGTTTTATTCTGATTTTTGAAGTCTTTCCTTACTGCTTTATCTATTTACTTAGTATAAGTAGGGGAAAGTAACATTTGCTGGTTGTTGTGTCTGTTTTATTTGTTTTACCCTAAGAGGGCATTAGTTTTCTTTCACCTTCCTCCTTTGCACTTTGTGCGGATCCGAAGGGGGTAGTTGGAAACGATTAGTGACTTCTTCTTAGCGGGACCTTCTTGGGGATTTCATCACCCCAAGGGACAATCCCAACCACGCGTACTAGCGGGATATATAAAGGGGGGAGAGCCAAAACTGTACCCCAATCCAGTTGTGTCGTAATTGGCGAAGCGTTGAATCTAGGGTGATACCTAGATAGACGTGAAGAGTTGGTCCGAGCCTTTCAGTATCTCATTGGGGTTCCTGACTCATGCTTGTGACAGACTAGTGTTCATGGTTTGTGTCTCACGTACCGAGCGTATATCGAGGACTCCCTAGAAACTTTGTTCATCCTAGAGTAAGACCTTTGCTTGCCATACCCCTTAACACTGATCATAGGATTGTGCTTGTTCAAAGTGTATTTCTGTGAAGAACCAGTAAATTTTGATAATTCAAACTATCATTGAATCATTTTAAGTCCTTGCCAAAATCCCTCATCCAAACCAAGTTGCATTTTCCTCTGTAGAGGGGCAAACTTGCCCCCCTGTTTCAGCATTTTCCACTACAGAGGGGCGAACTTACCCCCCTATTTCAGCATTTTCCACTGCAGAGGGGTGAACTTGCCCCATTGTTTTAGCATTTTCCACTACAGAGGGGCGAACTTGCCCCCCTGTTTCAGCATTTTTTCTACAGAAGTGCGGATACGCCCCTGCTGTTCAACGTTTCTGACAGTTTTTACTGCAGAAGTGCGGATACACCCCGCTGAACGGACAGTTTCATCTGTTTGACCATTCTAAACCTCTGTTTGAACCCCCAAAGTCTCCATTGGACCATTTGATCATCCTAAACACTCATCTAACCAATCCAAACATCCATTTGACCATTCCAAACCTCCATTTAACCTTTCTAAAATGTCTATTTACCACATTCACATTGATTTTTCCACCATTTGGGATACCCATCTTACCGTGACTTAAACATTTCCATCAAGACATCTTCCATTTGCATTCATCATCATCTCTTAACACAAAATCCCTTAAACCTTGTTTTAGGAGTTATCTCCCGAATTGACCAAGGCGTTAAGTTTGATCATTATCCTACATATCAATCCTTGTATTCAACCTAATCAATCCACTTCTATCTTCAGGTGGATTTGTGTTGTAAGTCAGCATCATTGGCCCAAATCAATCCCCTTCTATCTCAAGGTGGATTCGGTGTCGTGATCATTGATTAACTAGTTTAATCTGATCAACCAACATATTTAGTCACCTAGGGTGATTTTTGAATTGGGTTTAAGACCCTTTCCATCAACCAATCCTAATTCATCATCCAATCAAAATCATCCATCAACCAATCCTTATCCAATCATCAAATTAATTGATACATCATCAATTGATCCATCATCCAATCCCAATTTGGGCTTTCATCCAATCCCCATATGAGCTTCCAATACATCCTAGTTTTCTATCCATCATCTATTCTTTCCTTCTAATCTGTATCCATCATGAACCTCTATCCCCCTCTCACACGACCAATAATAGTAGTCAAAGGGAATCCTAATTACGTTGATGACGATAATGAAAATCTTGTTGATCATGAAGATTGTTATATAGATTCCCTTGACACTATCATTGCTAGCAAGCTATCTCCAACCACCTCCCAAAATCCAACTACTCCTTTGAAATATCCCGCCATGCTTTCATCCACATCTACTAATGCTCCTTATGCTACCCTTGATAAGGGATATCCCACATCCTCACCATCGACATATTCATCATATCCCCCCTCTCAACCTCTATCCTATCCAACATCCACATCCTCTTATCCTCATCATCATCAACAATCACAATACCTCTATCTCAATCCCGCATCCCAATCTTCCCATCCTAATCCAGCACCCACACCTTCCTATCACAATCCCCCATCCCAATATTCCTCCTATCCTAATCCACCATATCAATCCACTCATCCTAATCTACCATCCATATCCTCCTATGCCAACCCACCATACATGTCTTCCTATGATGGTCCACCACCTCAATATTCTTGTTCTAATCCAACATCCACACCTTTCTATCACAATCCCCCATCCCAATATCCTTACATTAAGTCCACATCTTCCCAATCTAATCCAACATCCACATCTTCCTACTATCATCCACCATCCCAATCTCTCCATTCTAATCCTTCATCTGCATCTTCCTATTATCACTCACCATACCCATCTTCCCAATCTAATCCAACATCCACATCCTCCTATGTCACTCTCCCTTTCACCACATTATATCTTAATCCTCCATCTAATCATAATCCTCCATCTCCTCCAACCATGCTTAGTCCTCCATCTAGTCCCATCCACTCATCTAATCATAATCCTCCATATCCTCCTAGTCCTACATCCAATCCCATCCCTTCATCTAATCCTAATCCTCCAACCAATCCTAGTCCTCCATCTAGTCCCATCCACTCATCTAATCATAATCCTCCATCTCCTCCTAGTCCTACATCCAATCCCATCCCTTCATCTAATCCTAATCGTCCATCTCCTCCTAGTCCTACATCCATTCCCATCCCTTCATCTAATCCCAATCCTCCATCTCCTCCTAGTCTTACATCCAATCCCATCCCTTCATCTAATCCTAATCCTCCAACCACTCCTAGTCCTCCATCTAGTCCCATCCACTCATCTAATCATAATCCTCCATCTCCTCCTCATCCTACATCCAATCCCATCCCATCCCCACATCTAATCCTAATCCTCCATCCATTCCCATCACTCCACCTAATCCTACATCCCTTCCAAATGTTGCCCAAGGACTCATGCAAGAAGAGACACCATGCCCTCCCACTCTATCATGTACTATCACTAGTGATGAGGCCCTCCTCCATCCTACACCTATATCTCCCATCACCATTCTTGATACCATCCAAATAGTTGAGCCAGTCAAACCCATCAACTCCATTGAAATCCCAGCTTTTCCTACTAGATCCACCCAATCCATTGAAGAAATCCAATCCCCTCCTCCCAGTCCTAATATTCACAAACTTCAAACCCATGAACTTCTTGAATCCTCCATCCTCCTATCTCCCCCAATTGAGGAGTCCCTTCAACACTCTTCCATCATCATAAATCCCCCACAAGATGAGTCATGCCAAGAGCTTGGTCCAAAGCGTACAAGCATATCCCCTCCTCCAAATCAAGATCCTACCATCCCATCCACTACATCCCAAGATCATAATCCCCCATCCATCCCATCTCATGATTCCTATCCTCAACCAAGTCATGATCCTATCCTCCCATCCACCCCATCTCAGGATCACACTAGCTCATCCACTCCATCCCATGATCCCCTTTGTATTCAAGATCCAATCACTCTATCTCATGAGCCCTCATCATCCACTGCGAAAAATCCAAATCCTATCATTTTCCCTAATCCCTCTCCTGATCCCTTATTACTCATTCCTCCTAATGCTGCTATCCCCTCATCTCCATCACA